>CAUYPK010100087.1:0-75440 GCA_963574355.1 Loris lydekkerianus | reverse complement strand
TCTTCCTCCTTCACCCTAGACTATAGTTGTGTTTCATTCTTCATATGCAAGTGTGAGTGATTCTAAATTGATTTCACAGTAGTACTGAGAACATTGGATATTTTTTTTCCATTCCTGGGATACTTTACTAAGAAGAATATTTTCCAGCTCCACAGAGAACTCAAACTTACTACTAAAAACAAGTGATCCCATTTCTCTGAAGAAGACAGGAGCATGGTCTACAGACACATGAAAAAATGCTCATCATCTTTAATCATCAGAGAAATGCAAACCAAAACTACTCTGAGATACCATCTAACTCCAGTAAGAGTAGCCCACATCACAAAAATCCCAAAATTGCAGTATACTTTCTAACTATATTTAACTAAATTGAAAGACCTTAAATGATATCAGAGTAACAACTCACCTTATGACAATAATTATAAACATCCTATTAATGTGAATATCATTTATCTATCAACTTACACTTAGTCATCACTGATGTCCCTTCAGCAGCAGTACTAAAACTGTTGAATTAAACAGTTTAATTTACAATGAAATAAAATGAACCTCCGAAGAATAAATCAAATGTCTCACTCATGAAGGGTAATTATCTTTCTTTTTCTCAAAAAGAAAAAAAAAAGACATCCATGACTGAGTATGTCTTCTTGTACTTAGAAAGTAATGGAAGATATTTCTGGGTGAATATTTATATCCCATCATTTAATTTTTAATATTTTGTTATAATTGTACTTTATTTTCTAAAAATTGTCAATAAAACAGCAATTACTTTGTCAGTTAATGTTGACAGGCTAAAGGTTTCTTTAGTAGTTGAAAAATACCAATTATTAACTCAAAATCTGTAAATTGCAAGAAATGTAGTTATTACTATGAATATCTTTCCCCCCTAACCTTTAGCATTGCAAATTCCATTATTAATGAATGATCCTACATTTTCTCCCCTTTCTTTTTTTTAAATACTGTTAGATATCCATGAAAGACAGGTTGAAATCGCCTGCTGGTGTAATAAATCAGTGAATAGCATGGCTCTAAACACTGAGGGCAGAAAAGAAGCCCATTACCATGGATGAATCTTTAACTGGCATAATTAAAGGCCCTGATCCTTCAAATAAGTTGCAGAGTCTATACCGTGAAACTGGGGAATTTTTCTTTGAACAGTGTGTAGGAATTTTTTGTTAAATTGCTTTCATTAACATTAGCAAAAGTCTCCAAGAGAAGCCTGTGCAGCACTTTAAAATGGTAGCAATAATGTAAACTTTCATTAAAATGTTTTTAGTAAATATCTCTTCATTCTTTCCTGTGTTTTTGGAAATCTTGTGTCTGGTACTTATGGTCAACATTCAGAAGGTGGTGAAAATGACCTTCCTATTAAAGAATATAACTCAGTCCCAAACAAACAATGGAGATTCTGGCTTTATGATTTTCTTTCTTTCAGAAAGTATCTCACCTTCCTTCAGAGACGTACAGTAAAACCCCTAATTTGAAATGGGTCCCGATTGGTTTTCCGTTAAGATTCTGACTCTGCTGTGTATGTGTGTGGATATGTACATGTAATATGTATGTATATTCATACATACACTCACCTAGAGGAACTATCTATAGATGTATAAAAGTGATACTTTCCATCGTGATTGTTAAATAATCATATAAGATAATTTTAAAAGGTTATTTGAGTCGAAATGTTTTAGCCACCTGAGTATTCTATATCCTGAGTCTGTATGAAATGAGCAACTCTATAGCTACAGCATAAAAGATATCATTTCCCCCAGAGATACTCAAATGTAGATAATTATGGCTTTTTTGTGCACTAAAATTCTAACAGTATGTTACTATATTTTTTTTATTTTTTATTTTTATTATATCATAGCTGTGTACATTAATGCAATCATGGGGCACCATACACTGGTTTTATAAACCATTTGACACATTTTCATCACACTGGTTAACATAGCCTTCCTGGCATTTTCTTAGTTCTTGTGTTAAGACATTTACATTCTACATTTACTAAGTTTCACATATACTCTTGTAAGATGCACTGCAGGTGTAATCCCACCAATCCCCCTCCCTCCGCCCACTTCACACCCCCTCAAAGGAGATAAAAATTGAGCAACAAAAGAAGGCAAAGCAAATACTCCTAAAAGAAATATATCCAAAGAAAATGTCAGCCCTCCAACAGTTCATTTCTCATTTTAGTTGCAAATGAATTTTGAAAGTTTTTATTGAAGTAAAGTAGTTAGAGAATTGGACAATTGTGAGCAATCAAATCTGGTACAGGTACAGCCAAATGATTGCATGTTGGTATGACTTGTACGGGATTCCTTGGATTTTCACATCCTGAGGAGGTTCTCTCTCTGCTCTATTTCAAAATAAACCACTTGCAAATGCTTCCCCAAGCGCTGGGGTTGTTTGAGTGTTGGGCTGAACAGTATGAATCAGTAGTAATAAAAGCATCAGCAGGATTCATTTGCAGCCTCCTACCGGGAGACTCTTTACCTTAGCAGCTCAAATTATATTGAATCGTAATGAATGAAGAAGTGGATCCCTGCCAGGGAATAGTTTGTAACTTGGAAAAGTAGATATAATTACATAATAATTCTGCCTTTGTAGAAGGTTCCTCTGCTTTAGGAGGACCTGATGTTATTTACAGCTTTTACTCACAACTCTGTTTAGTCTTCCTGTTGGTATATCAATCAAGCCCAAGTATTTTACATTCTTTTTATTTCTATTTTACTGCTAAACAAAAAATGCAGTGGCATCTTTTTCACTCCTGCAATTTAACAAGGATCTAAGCATATTAACTCCTAACACTGCACTGCAGATTTTATTTACTGATCATAGGTATCTATAATGTGGAGGTATGTTCATAGTCTCTTACTCTCTCTCTTTATCGCCATATATGCATTTGCTGGCTATAGGATTTATCTGCATGATTTACCTGTATAAACATTTATACATTTAACTTATGCACGTATCCTGTAGAAAGTAATAGTAAAAGCTTAAAGTGTGATTGTACCGGAGTATCTTAACTGAATCCACATAGTTTTTTAAAAGATATGTCTAATTTGGGAGTAGTTCTTTGACTTTTATAGTTTTTCTCCAAATATTTCTGAAATTAAAATTAAAAGCTCTTAAATATTTCCTAGAAGTAGAATATCTTTAATATTTCAGAATTGTTTTAAATCTCTTCAGGTAGCACATTAATCATGATTAAAACATACTAAAAGAAGGCATATTTGAAGTAATATTTGAAATTAGATCTTGCTTTATTTTGGATATCAGAATTATGATTTAAAAATTAACTCTACAGAAATATTAGTTAATTTAGGTTCATATAAAAGTAATCTTTTTCAATTTTAGAATTTTATAGATATAACCAGTGTACATAATCATATGTGTTTATGAAATTTATGTAACATTTCAAAGATTCTTTGGAATACTTTGTTTATTGATAACACAAAGGAAAATAGAACTGAATTGTCACTCAGTGTTTAAAAGTGAAGCATATTTCTACTTGAGAAACACGACACCAAGTTTGTCCAAAAATGGTGGGCAAGGTCTGTGAAAAGAACAAAATAGATAGTAAAGTCATGCGATTAACAATGAGACCTGGCAAATACTGATGGCACAGAGCACAAAAAGAAAAGTGACCTAGTCAATAGCACTGAGAACAATGTCTGAATTGGTTAAATGTCATAGGTGAGCTGGTACAAATTGCTATGAACTAGTAGTAAGTATTCAATTAAAAGCAGTCTGCAAGTGGGAAGAGGGATAAAAGCAATGGCCACCATTGCCAGCCTCTTAGGTGTCAGACATGGTATTAGATGCTTGCACATATTTTAGCATTTCGTCTTCACAACAAAACTATGAAGCTGACATTTTACAAGACTCCTGCCTAAGCTTACAGGTTCGAGACCAGCCTGAGCCAGAGCGAGACCTCATCTCTAAAAATAACCGGGCATTGTAGTGAGTGCCTGTAGTTCCAGATACTAGGGAGGCTGAGGCAAGAGAATCACTTGAGCCCAAGAGTTTTTGAGATTGCTGTGAGCTGTGTTGCCACTGCACTCTTCTGGGGGCAAAAAAGTGAGACTCTGTCTCAAAAAAAAAAAAAAAAAAAAGTTTCTCGTCAAACTTCTAAACAGAAGTCAAGTATATGTTACCAAAAGTCCAGCTAATATAAAAGCTCATCATTCTTGGGCAGCACCCAAAGGAGTAGGACTCTGGCCCCATATGCCAGAGGGGGTGGGTTCAATAGGCCCCGGCCAATAGGTCCTCAATGGGCCAATCATATAACAAAATTGGTTAGAGATGAACAGGTTGGTTACAGAGTCTGTTTTATTCATTTCAACTCCTCATGGACAGTATGGGGATGGAGGAAAGCATGCATTTTACAGAGTGGTTAATGATGTTCAAGTAAGTTAATTTGTGTTAAGGGTTCATTAATGTTTGTGTTTTTTTTTGTTGTTTGTTTATTTTTCTCTTTTGCCTCATGTAGGTAGCGACGGGACTTTACTACCTGTGATACGAATAATAAATGGTAGTAAAACAAGTATAATGTTCTTGATCCATTTCAGATGTTTGCAACACATTTTTTCTATAATATTTTATTCTCTATTATTTACAGGAATGTTGGTTTTGTGAAAATCTAAGAATCTTGGCTTTCGTTATTCTCTGTACTTTTCTGAATTTGGGAAATTCAAACATTCCCTGTATCAGTCTCTGTCTTCTACCCCAGCTTGATTTCCTTAATATCCTGATGGCTCATCATGAGCGATTTCCATTGTGATCCACACCTGATCACCTTTAATAATGTGTCCTGTTGCACGGGAATGATCTTTCCCCTACTCTCCTCCAAGTGACATATATGACCTCTCCTTAAAGGCTTGATTCAAAGATCCTCTTGCACCTGAGCTTAATCCAGCAGCACTGCCGTCTCTATAGTGTTGAAACAGTTGCTTCTCAGAATAATGGTTCTCAAATGTTCATACACCTAAGAATCATCTGAGTAGATAATTAAAAAAATGTATATACTTGGATTCCATCCCCAGACACTAATTCAGAAGGTATGAGATAAAATCAAAGAACGCGCACGTTTAGCTAATGAAACAAATGATTCTTGTACATTCCCAGGATCATACTTTGAAAAACTCTACATTCAGAGGAAATGTAAAATGTATAACAAGAATTACTTTAGAATAACTCAGTTGGAACAGTGTCTGTGGCATTAAAACTAGATTTACTAAGAAATAAAATTAAGCCTTCATCTCTTGAAATCTCAAAATGCCAATTAGGTTTTCACCTTTAATCACATTTCTCCATATAATCTCCTCCCCATAGAGCAGTCCCAGAGATTTTTTAAAATTATCTACCAGATCTCCTGCTTAAAGCCTTTTAATAGTTTTCTATTGCAATTTGGGAAAAAACCCAAACTTCTTCCTGTACCCACATGGCATGTCTGGGAATATTTTACTTCTTTGGCTACATTTCTTAACAATTTGTTCCTAGGTTAAAAAAAAAAAAAAGCAATCTTGTCAAATTGACCTCTTTTTATTTCTCAAAAACTCCAAACTCACCATATATTACTATTTTGTTCCCTCTAGCCTTTGGGAGGTGACCACAGTTCATTTCAAACTATTGTTCTGTCTTCATTTCAGGTATCAGTTAAAATATCATTGCTCTATTTTTTTTTTTTTTTTCTTTTTTTGAGAGGGAGTCTCACTCTGTTGCCCCAGGCTGGAATGCCCTGGTGTGTTAGCTCACAGCAACCTCAAACTCCTGAAATCAAGAGCCCCTCCTGCCTCAGTCTCCTGAGTAGCTGGGACTACAAGTTCCTGCCCGCCACAATACCCCGCTGGTTTTCCTGTTTTTAGTAGAGACAGGGTCCCCCTCTTGCTCAGGGAAGTTACAAACTCCCGAGCTGGAGGGCTTCACCCACCTGGGCCACCCAGAGTGCTAGGATTACAGGCTTGAGCCACCATGCCCAGCACAGAAAAACATTTCCTGAACACTCTATGAAAAGTATCTCTCACTATCTCCAGTCCCTTAAGCTCCCTATAATATCTCTTGCACCTAGAACAGCAGCTAGAACATAAGAACTCAATAAACATGTACTGAAAACAAATGACTAAATGTAATGAAAATCTTTTGATATTCTTACTCCATGGAGCATAACATTTAAGCAAAAATATTAACATTTGTGTACTAAAGTAACTTTTTCACCAATTTGCAAAAGGGCAAGCTATAAGAACTTCCATAGTTTAGACAAATGTCACTTCAGCTTGAGCTAGCCAGTGAACTTATCTAAAAATATAGATGGGAAAACTCAGGAGAGAAGGAAGAATTTAGATAGTCTCTTCCTAAAATTAATTTTTAATTCAAACCGTTACTTTCTTATAGGTGTGTATACTTGGCTGCTTAAACATTTTAAAGGAAGAAAAGTTAAGGTTTATTTAAATTTTAGTGCATTTAAGTAATTATTGACATAGTTTCTAGATGATGGATATTATTTTTAAAAGTCGTAAGACAATAGTGGGCTTTTTGAACAATCAATATTAATCAAAATATATAACTTTGTCCAAATGTTACACAATTTGAATCTCAACAGATGATAGTGGTGTTATTTCAATCCCATGAAAATTGCTTTTTTTTCTTTCATTATTACTTGTCAAATGCCAGCAGACAGACTGGAGCTTAGCCCTGTAGTTCAAATACTTGAAAATTCATGTTACACCTTTGACTTTGTTAATGTTTTAATTTTTCTTTACAAAACTGAAATGACTACCAATATGAAGTAGGCAAAATGAACGATAATACCGAAGTCAGAATAATGTATCATTTGATGAGTTGTTTTGTGACCAGATACTTTATAGAGGAGACTTTTGTTGGCTGAAATAAGCAAAAATTTTTGGCTGCTTCTTGAATGTATGGCCAATTCTCTTTATCACCATATGGTTTGTAATTTCAGCCATAAGTGTAGAAATTATAAAAAGCTAAATTTAGGTTATATTCATGACAGCAGCCCATTCAGTGAGTCCCAGAAGGTAAATGTCTTGATTTCATTATGGTCATTACTGTGCACTTTTGTGAGTATTTTGGAAATTTTCCAATGCCTACAATCAGCTCCAAGTTCACAATTTGTTTAGAGTCTCGGTAGAAACAAAACTTTTCTTTATGAAAGATTGGATTGAATTGATGTCTTGAAAATATGAGGTCGTGTTTGTATGAAAATTTAATGTGAGCTAGTATACAATTTTAGATGAAAACTTAATAGAAAGTAGAACAATTTGAGTATGGTTTTTATTAAAATATTTAATTCAGATGGCAATGCTCAGAAACACAGTGCAGAATCTTAAGAAACTGGTATAGTAAATTATTGTCAAGTATGCTTGCTCTTCATCTAATCTATTGACAAGAACTATAGACAATTCCAAAGCTAGGAAAAATCTCAATAAATACAATTTACTCAGTTCCTTTTGAGAATCAAATCTTGACTAATCATATTATCTATGGTTGAGTATCATCTGTCACTGATTCTTACCATTATCTAATTTTTTGTTAGTTATTACATTGTTAGTTGTAAAGCTGTAAATGAAACAAGATAAGCTCTTTTATTTTTCTTTTTATTTCTAACTTTATAACTTTACTTTTCTGGAACATTTCCCTATGTGATTATGGCACTCCTGCTTTAGCAAGTCCAACTTGCTGAAGATGATGCATCATTCATTGATGATATTAATATTTTTCAAATCAGGCACACTATTTTCTGATTACATGAGTTAGTGTGATGGTTGAGTCATTTATCTAAATTGGAAAATGGAGATAATAATGCTTATATCATAATACTATGAAACATAGTGGTTTTGAGATGAAAATGAGATCATCTGTAAGGTCCAACCATATCAAATTACCAGTCAATTTGGTAATAAAGTTCCATTTTACACATTAGATTCACCAAGGGCACAAACAACACTAATACCCAGTTCCCATCATATGCCAATTAGATCTGACGCTTTAAGAGAAGAGCATCAGTCCTTTCTTAGAATTCCCAGACAGTTTTAATGTGCAGCCAGGTTATGAACCAGTGATGTGTGTAATCCTGTTTTTTGTAGAATCTCAGTTGTCTATTTCATGGGGCCAATCACTATTGTCAGAATGACTTTTCATTAAAAAAAAAAAAGTACAGATAATAGGTTTTTTAAAAAGTAAAAAATGAGGCCAAATAGTTGAAATATTTTCAAATGTATTTAAATTCATTCAAAGACCTTTCAAGTGAATGATAAAACAGCTAACAGTAGTTGTACCAATGTTGTCAATTCTCCCTGATTTTTTTTTTTTTTTTTTTTGGGGGGGGGGAGACTAAGTCTCCAGCTGTCACCCTGGGTAGAGCGCCCAGCAACCTCAAACTCTTGGGCTTAAATGATTCTTTTGCCTCCACCTGCCAAGGAGCTGAGACTACAGGTGCCTGCCACAGTGCCTGGCTACTTTTGTTGTTGTTGCAGTTGTCGTTGTTGTTTAGCAGGCCCAGGCTGGGTTCAAACTCATCAGCCTGGTTGTGTGTGGCAGGCGCCCTTCCCACTGAGCTACAGGCGACACCCATCTCCCTGATTTTTTGATAACAAGAATGAGGGAAAATCTTAATTAAGTATGACTCCCCAAAAAGCATTTATGGGAGAGTGTAATAAGAATTTTATAATAAAACATATACAGAATGGACAAATTTTTGGCCAAATCCCGGTGCTTTTTAGGTGACAGGTCCGACTGTGTTGAGACTGTACAGGCTTTTGACACACACACAAGAATCTAGACCGGCTTTCAGAAAAGCAGGAGAGAAGAGCACAGATAAGTAACTAGCTACAAGCCCAAATATTTTCAGTAAAGTATTAAAAATATGCTACCACTCTGCTCTCAGATCAAGTTGCTTCAAAAGGAACATTTTGCTTTATCTATGAAATGAACTTCAAACATGTGAAACCCTTTTTGCCTTAGCTCCCTGTGCAGGTGTCTTTTATGGGATTAGTGGGCTAAGTACTGAACTCACGACATTGCCTAATTTTAAAAGAAAGTACATGTAACTGCACAGAATTGCTAGCTCCAATCTGTATCATTTTTTAAATACCTTCCTGAGAAGAAATAGTCTGTATTTCAATATATGTCATAAGGTTGTGAAGTTTCTGTCAAATATATATTGAGCAAGTGCAATTTCATGTTCTTTGGCTATTTTTGCAAACAATTTTTCCTAAAATAATTATAATATGGGGCTCTGAAGAATTCTTTTCTTCGTGGCTAATGTAATCTTCTACGTGTTTGTGTGCACGTCTATCGCAGATACACATTTGGTAAGTTCTTCATGTGGCCAATCATCTTGAATATAAATTTGTAATTTTAAGTTGCTAACTTTCTGATAAGATTTCATGACAGGAACTACATCGGAAATTAAAAAATTCTATAGACTCTCTATGTTCATACATTGAATTTTGAAACAAAAGATTCATTTTTTTTTTTTTTTTAATTTTAGATTAACATGCAGGTAAGTACAATTAGGTTACATTGTTTGGATTTGTAAGATGAGGTCCCAGCTACTTAAAAAATGATGCAGATTGGAGCCAGGAATTCTGGGCAGTTCCTGTTGAGTCCTTCACCCAGAAAGTCTTTCACACTCCTGTTAGATGGGAAGTTACCAAACACCTTTCTCCTCCTCCTTACCCACTTCTGGAATTTAATTGTCTTTTTCTGTCATGTGGGCCTGTAGTTATTAATTACTAGTTTCAGCATAGTGTTGAATAGATGGCAAATGGCCAGCAAACACAGGAAAAAAGTGCTCCCCATCTGTAATGTTCATAGAAATGCAAATCAAAACCACTTTGAGATTAAAATTGTTCTTAAAAATATGTATATGCACTTATGTGTATTTAACAATTCATTCTGATAACCCGCGGCCCTTGTTTCCTGATCTGTGAAATAGGGATAATTACAGTTCTTATAGGAATGTTGTTTGAATCAAATTATTTAATTCTCAAGAAATACTTTGGATAGTACTTGTGACATACTAAAGCAGTGGTTCTCAACCTTCCTAACGTCACGATCCTTTAATGCAGTTCCTGTGGGTGGCGACCCACAGGTTGAGAATCGCTGTACTAAAGGCTTAAATAAATGCTGGTGACAAAACGAAGGGACTTGGCAGACACTTCTTTTCCTTTACAGCTTACTCTGAAACTCCATACCATTTTTCTTGCTTTTTTAAAAACACAATAGTATTAAAAATGACAGGATCATATCATGCCTGATGCACAAATAATTTCCTGAGAACACAGACGTGAGAGGCACATCCAGGAATAGAACTGACATCCCCTCTACCCAATTGTTGATATATTCTACTCTATTACACTGCTCCCATTGCTCCACGTGGTAAAATATTTTATAAGTGGGTAAAAATGCTATTACCAAATAAAGTAAATGAAAATGTTCGAAAGGCTAGTCACAGTAACCACAAATGAGCACATTAATTTTTAAAGACTATACCTTTGATATCATTTCTAAGACTGTTCTCTACTATAGGAATTTTTAGAGAAATGTTTTCTTTGATCTGTTCAACATTTTGCTTGCTCCAAGTCTCACAACTAAGGGAAAATGTCTTTAAATTAAGGGTTTCTTTTTGGCTATTCTGGTGTTATCTTTTTCTTGTTACTTTAGTATAATAATGAGCTAATAAGCTGTATCAAGCAGAATTTATTTTAGGATATAAAAAGTTATTTTTTCTTTTAATTTAAAAAGGAAAAAGAACATTAAAAATTGAAAAGACTTATAAAGTGAGGAATTAAAGAAAGAAAGTGTATTTTCATAGCTTTATAAATGTTTCTGTGTTTTCAGCCACATGTTAGTACAAGAATCAAAAATTTAAAAATTTAAAAAATGTTAAAACATTCGTGATGTTAAAAAAGTTACATGATTGGGGTGGTGCCTGTGACTCAAAGGAGTAGGGTTCCGGCCCCATATGCCAGAGGTGGTGGGTTCAAAACCAGCCCCGGCCAAAAAATAGAAAAAAAAAAAAAAAAAAAAAGTTACATCATTTATTATTAGAGAAAATTTTTGAAATACATTTACTATAGCCTAAGCACACAGTGTTTATGACATCTTCAGTAGTAGACAGTCAAGTCCTAGGCCTTCACATTCACTCACCACACACTCACTGACCCAACCAGAACAACTTTAAGTCCTGAAAGCTCCATTCATGGCAAGTG
The DNA here is from genome assembly GCA_963574355.1 of Loris lydekkerianus. NCBI lineage: Eukaryota > Metazoa > Chordata > Mammalia > Primates > Lorisidae > Loris > Loris lydekkerianus. The sequence goes on along the minus strand of CAUYPK010100087.1, from coordinate 64,206 downwards.
CTTTCCATGGGTGAACTTTTTTTGGTCTTTTATACCATATTTTAAACTATATCTTTTTAATGGTTAGATATATTAAGACAGATAAATACTTACCATTGTTTTACAGTTGCCTGAAGTATTCAGGACAGGAACATGCCATACAGATTTGTAGCCTAGTTGCAATGGGCTGTATATTGTAGCCTATGTGTAGCAGCCTGGGACGTCTGTTTGTATGAGTACACTCTTTGATGTTTGCACAAAGAAATTGGCTAATAATTCATGTCTTGGAATACATTCCATAGCTGAGCAATATACAACTATTTATTAGTTCATTAAATAAATAATTATTGAATGCCTATTTTATTTCAATATAAAAATTACTTTATAGGTAGAATAACCAACAATTACCTTGACTGTGGAATGCTAACATTGCCTGCTCTTCTTTTTGGTACTATTTCAGTGGTAAATTACATGGCAAAAACTAAATCATCTGTACTCTCATTTCATTGAAATAAGCACATATGCTTAAAAATTATATTTTCTGAAATGAAGAAATGCAAAGGAAAATACTCATGTTGATATTAAATCACACTTTATAAACTATATTTTAATATCAACCAATCAAAATTGCTACTTTGTGGGAGGGCAAGTGGAGGGAGAGTATTTGGTGGGATCTCACCTAATGTGCACAATGCAAGGGTAACTTTCAAAACAACTAAGAGTATATATAAATGCCTTACCACAAAAAATAAGTGAGATGATGGTTATGTTAATCAGTTTAAGAGTTCCACATGATATATCAAGTAATCACATGGTACACCATAAATGTATACGGTTATGATTTAATAAAAATTAAGTTAAAATTACTACTTAATTTCATTGAAATCATCTTTTTTGCATTTCATACATTCTAGGACTTAGAATAATTTCTTTTGCATCAAATTTTTATAGAAGCTTTAGGAAAATGATATTAAGTTTATTTTTTCTCAGAAGAGAGATGAAATATTCAAAAAATGACAATAATTTAGCAAAAGCACCTAAGAATTGAATGTAATAACAAGACTCAGATGTGTGTCTTTGGATTTCAAAATCCATGATTTCCCTGCCATTCAAGATTGCTTTCACAAGGGTGAATAGCATATGGAGGAAAGACAAATTTATAACAAACCTTAGCTGAAAATAATGCAAGATCAACACTCCTAACAAAATAGAATTAAATCTAACCAAAGGCATCCCACGTTCTTGTTGCTTATCTTATATCCTGTTGCTCCTATTTATATGAATAAAGAGGTATATAATTTTATAAATAATTCCAAAGAATACATGTGACAGAAACATGACTTTTTGAGGCACAAACTCCCTTAACACATTAAAAATGTTCAGAAAGTATTGATTTACAACCATCATTACTATTTCTTAGTTGAATATCTAGGTAGTACAGATGTCATTGAACACTCAAATTTCGCTGGAGAGAATATTCTTTATGTTCCACGTAAAGGGAACGTTATACTTGAAACATTTAGGTAAAATGCATGAATTTCAAAGTATGTTAAAAGACTGTAACATTATAAAGAATTTTTCTCTAATTCTGGTCATTTTTCAAAAGTATGTTTCCTTTCTACATTTCCTAAATGTCCCCAAAGTAAATATCTGCAGAGAACAGATACAAGTAAAGTTTTAGAAACATTCAAAATATATTTTCAAACATTGAATGTTTGTTATTTGGCCAAAGTTATGATGTTTGGGACAAGAATCATTTTCTTTCTAAGTAGAGATTTTACATATTTACATGAACTAATTAAAGGTAATATTTTAAGAAATTCACAGAATATAAATGTTTTAAATTTTGTGAACTTCAAATATGCTTACACTATACTTAGATAATGTATCCAGTAGCATTTTTAATGTAAATATTTTCTACTTTCTCTTTTACTAAGGTTGTTTTTTTAAAGAAGTAGAACTTGAAAATGCTACTGGATGCTTCTTAAACTTTGCTTCAGGTACCTTAATTATTCCACACATACTCTCCTTTCCTGAATGTTTCCTTCTTTCTAGAAAATATTTTTTTTCTAGTTTCTTTCTTTATCCTCAAAATATAGTATCAACAAATTACGGGTGCACATGTGACAAAAACAAAAAATATTATGCTGTTTTTTTTTCTATAGTAGCCTCCAAAATATTTTCCCCAAATGCAAGTATGTCTCCTTCTCTCTATTTTTGTTTAACATGGAGAAGAAAAAGAATTACATCATTTGTTAAAGTAACAATATTTATGATTCTAAAGGTAGACATTATAGAGTATATTCCTTTAAAGGGTAAATAAGAACCAAAAAAGAGTTTTCAGTTTATTGAATTTTTGAAAACAAATTGATAGCTTGTTTTAAAAAGTTATGATCTCAAAAATTGTATACATCCATTTCTTTTAGTTTTTCACTTTGAAGTCTATTAAAATATAATAGAAGAAATGAGTGGATATCCTCGAAACACACAAAAGTAAAGATGTGTTAAAATAGTTTACAATCACTAGGAATTTTGAAAAGGGACTTAGGCATCATTGTCACCTACATATTGCTCTGCACACTATGTTCATGGGTTTGCTCTACTATGTAGCACCATGCGTGAAATTCAGAGCCAGCCTTCAGCAGATATAGGAAAAGATGTTGACTTAGTGAAGCAATCCTTTGTCTCTACCACGTGCCACTGACTATTTCAAGTTTCAAGTTCAGTGAACTTGTAGAATTCTCTGCTTGTCATATTGTTCCTTCATGGTGCCTGACTGTCTTCCTCTATTTTTATGGTAACTGCAAATAGGTCTATCACTTGCCTTCTAATTTGGCTTTAATTAAAAGGCATGTTTTTATGTTATTTTATTGGTAATTTGGAATGAATAAGTTTTTTCCTCATGTGCTTTTAAAGCAGATTTTGATACGGTGGCAAAAGATGCTTTCAAAGGAAGGAAGATTTCGGGGTGGGGCAGAGGCTGCTAGATTCCTGACTCAGTTATTGAGATAGAGAGTGCAGGGACCACGGAAACTCCTCACAGGGCATGACACACGGAATCAGAAGAAGGATACAACTGGGAGAAGAGAATCTTTCTGCCTGAACTGGGAGAAGAGAATCTTTCTGCCTGAACTCTAAATCTCTTTATGATCCAAAATCTTGAGAAAACAAAACTTTGACGTAAAATATAAATGTGACATCCAGGTTGCCATTTATCAATTTATTGATTAATTCATTCAAAACATGTCTAATGAGCACCCACTCAGTGCTGGGCAGCGAGGTAGCTGCTCTTCGAGGACCTTGTTCATCAGGGTCCTCCAGTGCCAACCAGTGGTCTTCTGCCTCTGGGTGTGTTCCCATACTCCCCCGTGCATTTCACTACCATGATAGTAACCACCAAGGATGGCAGTCAACTGTTCTTTTCTGTTTCCCTTCCACTAGACTTCACATTTGAAATCTCTCTCTTTTTAATTTGCACTACTAAATATAATGTCTTACCAAATGCAAGTTTTCAAATGTTGAATGTATGACCAAAGCACAATCCTTGCTTTAAAAAGTGATTCTGGGTTTACATACCCTTGTATAATCAGGTTCATAAGTAGGAATGGTTTTTGAAGATTATGGAAAAGTATATTATGGGAGAGTTTGTAATGTTTATAAAGAAGAGATGACATTTAGCAAGCACTTCATCTTATAATAAAGTATTCACCAGGCCTGGAGAGGAGGAAGGAGTCAGCATGCCACGAATCAGTTGGAGGTGAAGGTATATGAAAGCATTGCATTGTTAGGGAACACTAACAAATTCATTGTCTCAAAAGCAAGAAGTTTTTGGTGTCAGCCTGGCTGACTGGGAAAGCAGGTTGGGGCCATATTGTGAAGAGATTCAACCATACTAAAGAAATTGGATGTTTTCTTGAGGGAAGCAAGGTCTCAGCAGAGGAAATCCAGGAGAGGATAAAGATCATTCTGACAGTACTTTAGAGAATATATGAGTAAAAGGTTATTATTGGCAAAGAGATTAACTTAGAATTTGTATCTGAAATTCAGCATGATGGCAAACTAAGATTTTTGTCTTGGTTCTAAGGGTGTTCTGGAATTTAAGGAAATTTCAGAGGGGCTTACACCATCTTAGTCTTCACTTAATCTATATTCTCTTATGTTTCTATTCCAACTCAACTGAAAGTCATTTGAAAAGTCAAACTAAATAATTTGCCTGCGATCACAGCCCTAATATCCACTCCGCTATTAAGTCCCAGGTTTATAACTTAGACATGTTAGAATTTAAATTTCAACCCTGACCACTGCATTAAATGTAATGAACATGTTGTTTTACTGTATTGCATTAATTCATTTCAACTTTTATACCTGCACGCTGCTGCTGCTTTTAAAATATATATCTATCACACTAGTAACAGAAAATGTTTTTCCAGTTCAGTTAACCATCCATTATATAAAACACCTCTTCTGCCGGATACTCTCATCCCTAGCATCACAGAACTTCAGTAAGAAAATGTCACAGTATGTTGGCTTCCAGAATAAGTTCTTCATTAACACAGTTCTCATGGGAAAGAGGTAGCAATTAGAGCTGAACATTTTCTAACAAGAGTGGAATCACTTGAAGCAGCCTAAATTCTTAGTCTCGATAGATTATTTTTTCCCATAATCTATTGTTTGGAGTTCTTATTTAGAAAAGTTATATCTAATATCTTAAAGGAATGTTCGTCCTTTGAGCCTTTGAGGGACAGGAGTAACAGCGATGAAGCCATCAATGAAAGGCACACACTTGTTACCGCTCTGGGGCTTTCCATCTCGTTGACCTTCAGAACAGAAATTCAAAATCCACTTTGCAGAGCTCAGATGGAAATTGATACATAAAAAAAGAGAGGAAAAGTCATTGCATTTGCCACAGATTACTGGCAGACCAGTGTCTGTTTTGCCAAGTTGTGTGGAGTGTCTCCTCCTACTGAGGAGGAAGGGTTGCATTTTTTAATATTGCTCCCTAATTTCTGCTTAGATTGGGATATTCAGCAGGGAATTCACAGATAAATTATGAAAGAAGGCCAAATTTGACATAGTAAAGATATTATTTGCCTGATAAACTTAAGATTTACTGGTTTACAGCTAAAATTAGCCACTTAAATGTTAAAGTATTTTATAGGGAAAATAATACCAAAAAAGGTAAAAATGGAAGTAAATAAAAAAAAATTAACCTCGTAGAAAGGAAGAAGAATAGAATGGCAAGTTAAAAAAGAAAACGAGTAAAGAAACAATTGCCACTTTTTATTGGAATTAGATGAAGATGAGAAAATACATTCAATTGAAAATGTAATCAATTATGAAGGTAAAGCTTTCAGGAAAAAATTAAGTGCCTATTATTTGCTCCAGTAACCTAATTTTGCAAGATAATTATCCAAATTTTATATAACTTTACCTGTGATGATGCTGCTTGGAAATGTTATTGATGAGGCAGTAGTTATAATAAAATATCTCATAAAAAAGATTCATTATTCAAGCAAGTTTGAAGCTATATAATGGTAATGGGAGAAAAAAAAATGACAAAGAAGAAACTTTGTTATAGGGTACAATTTTAATATAGTATTTAGAAAATGACTATCAAAGACATTTTTCACTGAAATTAGAACCAACATATTATATCTGCCTCACTTTATTTTTTCAAGATGTTCTCACCATAATGTTTTCTCTTGTTGAATTTTAAATGACTATGACATTATTTTTCCTACTTTGGCATATATTTCAAGGCTATGTTGTCTTGGATATATTAATAATTCTTCAATGTATTATAAAAATCGGCTTTAATTGGAAAAACAATTATCATATTGATGGTTCATGGTTCAATTTCTTGGCAGATATTTCTCCTGCAAACTACTGTTGACCATAAAAATGGGATTGTGATTTTGAATTACATTGTGCTGGTTTAATGTAGCATGTACGCTTCTTGTCTCAAGATGAGCTGCTTCACAAAATTGTCTAAAACTAGCTTGCTTTTGTTCCCCCCTCTTGCACAAGATCAAACACTGAATGGCTTATTCAACTTGTTGAAGCATCCTAGAAAAATTTTCTTTTTTGTCAAAATTGTAGCAACAAGTACAAATTAATTATTTGCTATAACACAAAGAACTTTTATGCTGTCTTCCCAATTTTGTTGTACATCGAAATCTTTCTTGATTTGCAAATATGAGTGAAAGATTGACTTTAAATTTCCAAAGATGATTAGCTGGCAGCTCTAATCAAATTGAGAAGTAATTAGCAAATCAAAACTTGATGAGCTCTTTAGTTGATTTACTAAAATTATAGTTTATTCCGTTTAAATAATGGGGGAGGGGAATTGTGTATACTCCTGCAACAGTGAAATCTACTATGTTGGGGCAGAAAGGGAGTCCACTACTGTAGATATTTTCTAAACCTGATTAAATTCTTTATATCTTTGTGATACTACTGGGGAACACATTATCTTTTTTTCTGAGAAGAAAGTTTTCTATTATTTGTTGTATTAATCTAATAAATTGGATACAATTTAACATTTAAAAAATTATTTTATTTTATTTTTGAGACAGAGTCTCACTCTGTCTCTTGGGTAGAGTGCTGTGGCATCTTAGCTCACAGCAAATGAAAACTCATAGGGCTCAGGAGATCCTCTTGCCTCAGCCTCCAGAGTAGCTGAAACTACAGGTACCTACTGTGATATGAGGCTAGTTTTTCTATTTTTAGTAGAAATGGGGTCTTGCACTTGCTCATGCTGGTCTCAAACTCCTGAGCTCAGGTGATACACTGGCCTCAGGTCCCCAGAGTGTTGGGTTTGCAGGCATGAGCCACCATGCCTGGCATTAAGGACCATTTTTCAATATAGGTGGAGTCATTGTTTAATCACGGATATCAGGTACATCTGGGATTTTTTCAATTCCCATATAGAAAAGATTTGCAAGGTGAGTTAATGCATGCACTTAATGGTTGGATATTTAAGACTCAGTGAAAGGAAGGTAGTACATCGATACATGACTCTTTTATCTCACGCCGGGTGGCCTAAACAACACAATTTAATTTTCTTATGGCTCTGGAGACTGGAAATTCAGGATCAAAATATTACCAGGGTTGATATCTGGTGAGGGCTTTCTACTCTCCTGTATTGTAGATAACCAACTTCTATGTCTTCAGATGGATTCTCCTGTGTGTAGAGATAGTGATGGAGATAGAGATGGAGATGGAGATGGAGATGGAGATGGAGATGGAGATGGAGATGGAGATGGAGATGGAGATAGATAGAGATAAAGATAGAGACCCTTCCTCTTCTTATAAGGACACCAGACTTATTAGGGCCCCACCCTCATGACCTCATTTCATTTCTATTACCTCCTTGTAGCCTCTATTTCCAAATAGGAGTTACATTGGTTGTTAAGGTGATTTTTATAGTCCCTAGTTCAGTATTATTATATATGCTCCTATAATTTTGAAGTGTCAAGAATTGCCAAACTGATGGCTCATTACTGTCTGTCATCTATTTGCCTGGTGGTTTGCTCATTCATCTCCTCTTGGGCAAAGCCAGGATGTTTAACATGTAGTTTCTATACCCAGGAAAAGATTTTCCCTGGCTCACCAGGAACAGTAGTGCTATTAAATAAGGATTTTCCTCATGAAATGATCTGTTATACATTCTATTTTCAGAGGTGTATAACAATTTTAAAAGCTGAAAAATTAAGATTTCAACATAGCTGAGATTTTAAAAATAGCAACTGTAAGGACATTCCTGTCTGGTTCACTCTTTTTCGCAACTATAAAGTACTGCATGGGATACATTCAGGCATCGCTTTCTGATAATAAAATTGGAATTCTGAGTTGTGGAAAATTAGAATGATAGCTCATTCTTACTTGATACCAAAAAAATTCTACTCCCCCATCTCATTTTATTTATGTATTTTAGAGACAAGGTCTTATCTCTTTCATTCAGAGTTATAGTACAGTGGCATAATCATAGCTCATTGTAACATCAAACTCCCAGGCTCAAAGGATCCTCCTGCCCCAGCTTCCCGAGTATCTGCGACTATAGTTGGACCACCATGATTGGTTAGTTGTTCTTTTTTTTTTTTTTTTTTTTTTTTTTTCTTTTGTCAAAATGGGTCTCACTACATTGCTCAGGCTGATCTCAAACTCTGGGCCTCAAGCAATTCTCCTAGCATGCAGGGATTATAGTTCTGAGTTACAGTGTCCATTTTCATTTATTTTTACCTTCTCTCAAGTAAAGCTTTTAAAATAAAAATCAGTTTCAGAAATATGACAAAACTATTTGAGTACTTATAAAAGCAGCTACATTTTGAATGAATTTTAGACAATTTTTTAGATTGAAATAGAATAAAGTAATACAATAAAAGAAACATCTAATAGATTTTTTTCTAAAAAAACTTTTAAACACATTAGACTTTTGATGCAAATGAATAGTTTTCCAGTTTTATTTCTCACTTTGTTTTCTACATAAAAATAAATGTAAATTTAATCTTATGAGCCCTGTTATTAAAGGAATTATGATAGAAATGTATCAAGGATATAAGTGCTTTTTCAGGTTATTATAAAGATAAATTTAGAGAGTAAAGGTTTGATTGAAAAATGTTTTTATAGCAAAATTATTGTTTGCTAAAATTAATCTGAAAAGTAGTAAGTGTTGGTTGAAATGAAGTTTTAAAAACTAAACATGTAAAAAATATAAATAATATCCTTAAAATAAGTATATAATGCTTTTCCCCTATTTTAATAATACACCGCACAATGGCCTTCAAATGAAAATATTCAGAAATGAAATAACAAAAGAAAAACTTTATTATGAAAGATTAAACTTGGGATAGTGAGGCAAGAAAATACATTGGAAAAGCAATCCCAACATAGACTAGCATTCTTAACCCTAGAGATACTCATTACTGTGGCTCTTTTAGAACTGTGTTTGAACTACCTCTGCCTTCATGCATCAGAAAAGTTAAGTGTTTAGATGACTAATACATTATGTTTGCAGACTTTCAGTTAAGGTACTCAAGACCAGGCTGGATTCTATTGGATCATTCCCTGTCATTAAAGATAGCACCTGAAATAAAATATTATTTTGAATTTCAGACTTAAATACTTACACCTTTCAATTTCCTTCTCCTCTGGAATATAGCATTGCTATGTGTTTCCTTAGCAACTGACTTCAAACCTGGCCTTTTTCTTAAGATACAGAACGGGTGCTTAGTTTATGATTTTGAATAATAAGGATATATATATCAATACATGTAGGCTGCCTGTTTCCAATTGATTTTTAGGAAACTTCTTTTAAATATATTCTGTACAGTATCCCCACATAGTACAACAGTCTAAAAATAGTTGAGATGCAGTTTTATTTTATAAGTATTGAGATTGCTAATTATAGTCAAAAATTTCTATGACCTACACTTACTAAAAAAATTAAAACTCCAAAGCTATGTAAACATCTATCCAGTCATTGTATATCAAATATGACCCATATTCTCTATCCAACAAAAATAAAAGAGAGGAACTGATTTAGAACTTAGTTTATTAAGGGTCATGTACCCATAGGCCCTTCCAGCAAAATTCAATCTTCTTCTATTATTTACATAGTCTCTTTTATGTATTTCTTTGTTCATTTAATCTGTATTTTTATTTTATGTTTTTAATTTCAAAATATTAAGGTAGTAAAATGTTTTGTTACATGGATACATGATATAATGCTGAAGTCATTACATACCGGTTCACTTGTCACCAGAATAGTGCTCAGTACATCCAATAGGTACATTTTTATTGAACTAATTTACCTCTTTCCAATTAAGGAATTGTTTCGTAGCACTTTAGTTTGAACTTGAATACAATTTTTTTTTTTTAGCATGTTTCTATGGTCTTATTTAAGTAATTGACAGAGACAAAGACAGTTCACAAAGTTAATTAAAATTTTCCATCTCTTCACTTTCAATTACTTTCATTGACATGACACGTTTTTCCTATTTAATGTCTCACTATTATCGCTAGGTAGTACACAAGTTATGCTAGTTTGTCAAATAGTGATTACTAAAATAATCTTTAAGTAGACATTATTGTGATGTTTTAATGGTCCTCTTGTCTTTGAACAGCTGAGTATTGTAATTAGCATTTACTTCATTTATGTAGCAGTTTTAATTTGTTCTTGAAGGTTGTTTATTAGTTTGCTTTCAAATTTTTACATCTGGGAACCAGAAATGTTTTAAAGGAATGCAAATGAAGTAAGAAATAGTAGTATAATACCTCTGAATAAAATGTAGTAGCTAAAATACTAGTGTAAAGCTATGGAGTCTTTAAGTTAACCCTGATTCTTTATGCCTTTCCATATTGTTTAAAATCATTTATTATGTGGGTCATATAACTTGGTTGAACTCTATTAAAACCTACAGGAAGTTTTGTAGGAGTGTGATTAAGGAAGTTTTTGAGGATTAATATTATAGTCAATTTTTGGGAAAGTTCAATAATAAGCAAAAATTTTTCTTTATTAGTGAGATTTCACCTGGATAGTTGAGTTTTACACACACAGAGAGTATTAGTATCTTTTCTTTTGATGCACTTCTGAATTTTTCTTTTTTTGAAAGTCATATAACATTCATAGAAATGAATCTTCTACCAAAAACTGTAATTTAGGTTTTTACATTTTTACTCATATATTCAGATTTATCAATCTTCTTTTTTTCCCCCTGCCACGTTGGATTTGAAGTCACATAAAAAAGAAGAAATAAATAGCTGTATTTGTGATTTATGTTTTTTCAAATTACTCTTGTGCTCTACTTAAGAAGAGAAGTTAACTAGGCGGAGTAAATAAATTATTTTTAGAGTATACCATCCTTTTCTATGAAAATTGATATCATTTCAAATAAAATTTTTTTAAAGCAATAACAAAAACAATTTAGATGAGTACATTGCAAAATGTGTTATTTGAATTTAGAATACTCCACTGACTCTTAAGAGAGGAGATTAACTTCATCTTTCTTAAAATGGTCATTTCAACAGTTGTCTCTTCTTTCTAATGAGATACTTCTGTTTCCTGAGAGTTGCTTTTATTTCTTTTATGAATAAATAATTATGTGTTCATTACTTACTGAAAATTTTTTAGAGTACTTGATCATTCTAAATTAATTATCTTATAAAATAGAAAAGTAGCTACAAAAGAGAACCTGAGATATGTATGGCTTCTGAATTTTTAATTTAAAGTCTATTGCCCTCTAAGTTATAACACTTATATTTGAAAACTTTGAAGAAAACATTCTAAAAGCAAGTAATATTTCATTTTTGTTGTGTTCTTCAATCCATATAATTCTGAATATCACTCTTCTAGGGTGCTGTTAGTGAGAAAACTCAGAAACGTAGTTAAATTATGTTAAGATAAAGGAGATTTATATAATATTCGGATCTCATGGACTTAAAAGAAAGGCTTAACAATGGACTTTATCCAAGGCAGATGCCAGAATATATTTTTGTTTGTTTGTTTGTTTGTTTGCAGTTTTTGGCCAGGGCTGGGCTTGAACCCGCCACCCCCTTCCCCCATATGGGGCTGGTACCCTACTCCTTGAGCCACAGCCGCTGCCCCCAGGGTATTTTTTATATCACCAAGAACATCAGGATTCTATAGTCATGAGTTCAGCCTTTGGCATAAATGAGGTATTAACATATGAACTCACTCATGCTCTATCTCATGGTTTAAATTCCAAGATTCAGTTGGCTCAGTCCAATGATGAACCAGTTTTCATTTGGTTAGTTACTTGTCCACTATGGCCAGAAGAGATTGTGTCACTTTATACAACAGGACAACCAAGACTGTGGAAGTGTGAGGGAGAGGATTAGGGAGGAGAGAAGATGATAAGGGGACCAAGGAAGCTATCAAGAGCCCTTGTGCATTCATTATTCTAAAGCCTTTGGGGACGTGTTCAGAGTTGCAGCTCCTCTGTGAAACCTCTTCATTTCTCCTCATCCTTTTCTATGAATTAATGTAGCTCTGATTCTATATAATTAAGTGGAATTTGTCATATTCTGCTCTTTATGATAGTTATTTTTTTGACTGCACATTCTATCTACACGCTGATACTGATAAGCATGTGTGACTGTGTGTAAGTGTATGACTGTTTGTATAGACAGTTATTTTTAAGTCCTTGGAAAGATAAATGCCAAAATGATAAATCTGATTTCTATCTGTGGTTCTCAAAGTGTGAACATGCAGCATCAGCATTACCTGGGAAATTTTTAACAATACAAATGATGTCTATTGAATCAGAAACCTCTGGGAGTGGGACCCTGCAACTAAGACTAATAAGCCTGTGAACCCTCCAGGTGATTACGTTGAGCACTCAAGTTTGAGAACCCCTACTCTAGTCTAGATGACATGATTACAGGTGATTTATTTTCTTCCTAGTGCTTAATGAATATGTATTTTGTTTAAATTTATAAGCACCATAAATGCTAATTGTCTAAAGAAGGATAGCTTTCTGGAGAGCCACATTATATAATTCTTTGTAGATCTGACTTTTGTAGCAATGGTTTGCATAGACTAGGTGCAATAAATGCATGCAGATAGCTTGATTGAAATCAATGTCAAAGTACATCTTGTCTCTACATGTTTTCATACCTCAAAAATGTATTGTGTGTGGTCCACCTAGGTCATGAATTGTGGTTTGAACAACTTTTAACAATAAAGTGGGAAATAATTTATTTTGATGCAATTCTTCAGGCTGGAACATAAACAAAGTTTCTTGTGCATAAACCACAATAGCACAAGTATGAAATTATTTAATTTATTTTAAGAATTCAAATAAGAAATAATTTAACATATTCTAAAAATTTCAAGCAACATTTTCTGTTGAAGTAGGAGTCAACATTAATGCCCCATTGTTATTCCTGCAGTTACTGATGCCTGCAGGTCAAAATAAAGGTCACTTCACAAGAGTAATGACAAGGAAACAAGCAAGTTGCAAATTAGACTTGTGTTTGTAGATTTCTGGTCTACCCATTTTGTTTTTCAGCCCTTAAATATTTTACAACAGTAATTTTACTTTCATGCTATATACTCTGGGTAAGAAAAAGATATAGTCAGTTAATAAGAAAGAATTTGGTAAAATAAATGTTTGATCGAAATTTTTAGGAAGGAAATAAAGACTGCTTCAATAAGACTAAAAAGAAAGAGAAGAATATAGAAAAACAATTAGTGATTTTACGAATTAAGATATTGAAAAAATGAAATACAATAACATGTTTTAGTTGCTTTGTCTACTTTAGAGATTGTTTACATTTTTGTATAATCTTGCTCATCCTTAAAGTAAATTCAATTTATACTAATCTATGACAGATTTCCTGTAGTCTATTAATGTCCCTTTGCCTAAACTATGGCTACACTTTTGGTTTGTATAATACAATCTAAGCACTTGGTTTGAGTAAATATAAACAAAAAACAGTTTAAGATGTTACTCTTATTTACACAATAAAAGGGTAAATACCTTGGGAACCAGTGATGCAGGGGAAGCTCCCTTTATCCCTTCCCCATGCTCTTATTTAGAGAGTAAATAAATTGAGTCATGATCTTTCAAGAAGCAAGTCAGCATATGATATCTGCATTAGTTATCTATTGCATTATAACAAATTATCCCCATACTCAGTGAGTTAAAGCAATATATATTCATTCTATCACATTTTCATTGGATTAGGAATTTAGGCTCAGTTTATGTAGGTCACATGATTCAGGGTGTTGGATAAAGTTGGATAAATTAAGAGCTTTGCTAGATATTGTCATTTCGAGGCTTAACTAGGGAAGAATCCGCCTCTCAGTTCACTTGTGGTGATTATTAGTAGGATTCAGTTCCTCACTGACTGTTGAACTAAGACACTCAGGCTGTGCCAGCAATCAATGCAAAGGTCTTAATATGGTCATACATGTAAACAGCAAAACATCTTGGTGCCAGAAACAGAGTGTGTGGTAGAGGAAAGTGTGGTGCCGGTAACAGAGTGAGAATATTGGCGGAAAGTGGTAGAAAATGACATCATAATGGAGACAGGGAAAGTTTACTTATGGTAGTATTGGCCAAGGGTCAATATTCATATAAATAACCTGGAAATCTTTTAAAATGCAAATTTAATTTCAGAAGATCTGGGATGTGCCTGATAGTCTGTATGTTTAGCAATGTCACATTGATTTTGCTTTGAGTAACAAAAAAATGAAGTTGTTCGAGATCATTGAATAATGTTGGCTTTTATTGTGGGTGAGGTAGGGAGCCACGGGAAGGATTTGAACACAGGTACCATATTACCACCTTCTTAGTGGATATATTGAGGGAAAACATGCACCAGCAGGGGAGAGGTAGGGAGACCATTAAAAAGGCTATTGAAATAAGCAGATGACAGGTGATAGTGTCTCATTCAAAAGAAAAGGCAGTGGAGTGGTGAAATATGGCATCGTTCCAGGTATATTCTGAAGGCGAAACCTACAGGATTAGTTGATGGCGTGGCTATGGTGTATGAGTGAATAAGAGGAGCTAAAAGGACATAAAGGTTTTTCCTCAAACATTAAGAATGTGATAAGTGTTTTTTGAGAAGACTGTGGGAGTAGTAGAAAAGATCAATAGTTTTTGACAATTGAGATTTGTGATGCTTACTAAATATCCAAATGAGCATGTTGAGTATATAAGTCTGGGTTCAGAGAAGTGTCATGAATGGAAAGATAAACCTGGAAATCATTATAATACAGATTCTTTTTTTAATTTATGAGCATATGTAGGTTATCACTTACAGAGTGATTTTTGAGAAGCAGTCTCAAGTCCTGGAACACTATAGTTCTGAGTGATGAACCCACACCAGCAAATAAAACTAAAAAAAAAAAAAAAGTACCTTAGGAAAATCAGTAGTCACAAATCTTAAAATCCAAGAGAAGAAAGTGTTTCAAACAGAAATGAGGGATCAGTGTTGTTACACATTGCTGTAGTTTAAGTTAGAAGCATTCTGGGAGTTGACCATTAGTTTTAGCAATCTGAAAACCATTGATGGCCTTGGCAAGAGCAATTCTATGGATTTGTGGGTGCCAAATGGCTGACAAGGGTGAGATTAAGAGAATGGCAGTAGATAAATTGGAGATTGAATGACTAGGTAATTATTTTGAGGAGTTTTTGCAGTGTATGGAAGCAGAGAAACTGGTTCACTAGAGGAGAAAATAGGCCAAAAGAGAGAAAAGAAGATTATGGTTCTACACTGAATGGGTATAAGCATTAGAGAGGAAAAATGTGCTGATGTGATGGTAACAGGTGACAATTATTGGAGTGATATCCTTGAGTGGGCAAGAGGGGGATGGAAATTAACGCACAAGAGAAACATATGCCTTGGACAAAAGTATGGAGAGATCATTCCAATATCTTTACAGAGTTAAGGCAGCACGTAGGGGGCAGAAGCATCAGCAGATGTGTTGACGAGAACTTACAAAACCTCTCTTCTAAGTGTGCATTTTTCTCAGTGAAATTAAGAACTGTGGTTGTCAGCCAGAATAGTGTGAAACAGGTATAGAGGCTGGAGAAGTGATGAATAGGTCTAGAGAGCCATCTAGGTTGTGGTAAAACAAATGTCAGGGTTATATAGCAATTCTAGGTGGAATAAGGACCCACTTAAAATTTGTGGCCATGAATTTAAAGTTAGATAGCATTTCAATGTTCAGTTTTTCTCCATGTGTGTTTTTGCCACTCCGATGAAATAAAACAGGAGGCCTTAAGGATTAGTGAATTTTTTGTATGCTATTTCAAGTCTAATAATAATATCAGGGGTTATATCTTTTATAATTCCTATATTCTCTACATCATTAATAACAAGACTGTAAACCTAATTTTCTTTTCTTTTTTTTTAAATTTTATTTTATTATTAAATCATAGCTGTGTACATTAATGCGATCATGGGGCGCCATACACTGGTTTTATAGACCGTTTGACATTTTTTCAATTGATAGCTTTCATGATAAATGAAAGACAATTATGTAATGTAGAATATGAAAAAAAAAAGAAACCTTAGATATCACTGAGATTGTTCATAGGATTTTATGGCTGAAAAAATTGAGGAATAATCAATTAATGAATTGGCCCAAGATCACGCTGTTAGTTGAGGCTAAGAATTATGAAGTGGTAAGGAAATTATGAAGTGGTAAGGAAATTCTTATGCTTTGTTTTGAAAAATCATATTTCATATATTCTCCCTTTGTTACAATCACCTGTGTTCTAATAACCTAAAATTAGAAGTAAGAATTCACTTTGATAATTTCTTAGCCAGAAATCATCAAATTTCAAATTTTCAGTTCTTAATACTGTCATTGTTTGGTGTTTACTACCTGTCAGGTACTGTACTAAACACTTTACATAACAACTTTTATACAGTCCTTACATCATCCTTATTAAGAAAGAACTGTTTTATAGATGGGAAGTTTGAAGCTTATCCCATATTAATCACCAGCCTGCCAAAAATCAGATATCAGTAAAATCAGTAAAAGAATCATGAATTCAACCAAGACATTACTCATTTCAGTATAGTGACTGTCTAACTATAAATGGAATCAGGAATAACAGAAAGGAGTATTAAAATGTTGATTCTTGGCCCTATTCCCCAAGTTTCTTATTTAGTAGGTCTGAGGTAGAGTTCTATGCTAAGCATTTCCCATGTAAGCACTGTCGTAGCCAGACCAGGAACCCCATTTTGAGAACCACAGCAGATGCCCCCTTCATAGTTTTCTAAAACTTCCTCTCTTTTTCACTTTCCTTATCGCTATCTTGATTCAAGCTCTTTGTTCCCTATCGATTCTCCCCCTGCACCTTGGAACATTGACATTCTGAAAATTTCTTATACATCCTGCACTGGAATATATGAATTATCAAGTAGGAGTTGTATGTATTCTGTTATTAGAAACAGCTATGATCTTAATGTTTTTATATTCTTATTTTTAAATTTATTTCAATTTCTTCATTGTATAAAGCCATTTGTATTTCAAAAATTATTAAGATAAAAGTAGAATAAATAAAACTTTCATAAATCAATCAACTATTAGACAAGCTTTAAAATATTTGAGAAAATATTTGACATACAGCTTTAAAATATTTATGAAAAGTCTACCCAGACAATTGCAATTGCTTCCTATATGAGGATATTGTGTTCTGTCACATCCTACTTGCATCTAAATCACACATCTTAACTAAATCAATCACTCTAAATTGAAATTCTCATCAGTTCGTGGCTCAGCTCAAGAATTTTCAATGAATCTCTATTGCATAATAAATAAAATATAAACTGAACACAGAGGAATTAGAGATATAGGACGTGGTATCAATTATAGTCTGTTCAGTGTCATCTCCTAATTCTGTCTCTATGTTCTATTCAAACCATGTTTGCACTACTTCTAAATATGTAGTGCAAAGTGCTTCTAAGCCATTGTTTAATGAATCCAATTTTCCTGAAATATTCTTGGCTTTTGAAATTCCTCTACTTCCTTCTCAGTTAGATTAAAGGAACATCCTCTCTGAAGACTTTTTTATACTTTTATCCGTATTTTTATCTCCCTCTTTAGATCTTTTATAGCCAATATTGATTTTTATTCATTAACCTATTCAAGGTGACATAGATATAAATAACCAAAAAGATAGGATTTAAACCCAGATCTGAATAATTATTTTCACTTATTCTCAGCTTTCATTCTCTTCTGTATAAAGTGAAGCTAATATTTATGTTTTAGAGGCATTCTAGAAATTAAATTAAGGAATACACATAACAGCGTATGGCGTACTCTTACATAAGGGTCATCAGTAAATGTTAATTCTGATCATAGTCAGATATCTTCAAGTCCTCGAATATAAATCTTTGTCAAAGTATCTTGAGTAAAACGTGAATTAGGTGTGACTAAACCCAAAGTCTCAAATGTCATTAGAGTTTCTTCTTTACCTCTCTTGGTGACTCTAATTGGCTTTATTCTGCAAGTAAGTTTTTATTCACTGACATGTTGATGGATATTTGCATTATTACAAATAAATACTTGTAGCAACAAATATTTGCAAATATTTCTTTTGAGATATATACACACACATATATGTATATGTATTAGTATAAATATATATAAACACACACACATATGTAATGATTAGAATCGTGCCATATGTTCAGATTCTCATCTCTATTCCCTAGTGTGTGAGAAAGTGACTCTATTTGGAAATAGTGTAATTGAAAAGATAGTTACTTAAGGTAATATCATACTGGAGCAGGGTAGGCACTTGATCCAATATGATTAATATCCTTCCGCAAAGGAGGAATTTGGGCAGAGACATAAATGTAGAATGAAGGCCATGTGAAGATCAAGGCAGAGTTCTATAAGCCAAAGAATATGAAAGATTGCCAGGATACCACTGGAAGCCGTGACACAGGCATGAAACACAGTTTTCCTTACTACTCTACCTAATACCATGATCTAGTACTTCTAAGTTCTAGGATTAAGGCAATAGATTTTTGTTTTTAAGCTACCCAATTATGCTACTTTATTATGACAGCCCTAGAAAATTAATAGAACATATATGTAGAATATCTATATCTATCTATGTATCTATCTATCTATCTTCTATATACAACACATACATGTCGGTTTGTATGTGTCTTAGATTAACATCCTCCCAGATTCCTGAAATTTCCAGTAAAGGAAAACAAAACAAAAATGTTGATTATATAATTTTAGAAGTTTCTGATGAACTTTATTGGATCACAAGCCAAAAATAATGCAGACACACACACACACATACATACACACACATATCCAGAGAGAGGGAGAGGGAGAGATACTCAAATATGAGAGGAATCATTTTGAGAACATCATGCTATAGGAAATTTTTATATTCTGGAACCCTGTAATTTAGGATTCCAGACAAAGCTCTCATAAAATCTGTATTTATAGATAGCATTTATACTTACTAGTAAATTTCAGCCCATACATTAGAAATAAAACTTGTGAAGGGCACAAATGCATGGTCCAAGACTTAATGTGTATATCTGACACCCAGGATCATGTTAAAAATGAACATTTTGGTTCAGTGCATGTGGAGTGGAAACATAAGTTTAGTATTACTAATGAGTTCCAAGACGGACTATTGAGGCTCATGTATAAACTACACTTTAAGTATCAGTAGTTAAAACTAAAGCACCAAGTGTTGGTCATATTTACCTGTGGATGTATTTGTTTTTATGCTTTAGTATTTTTTGTTGTTGTTGTTAGCATGAGCTTTCAACTTTTTACAATGAATTTAGATGCTTTCCTATGAACTTGAATATTTCTGATCATTCGTTTCTTCCTTCTTTGCTTTAAAACCCATGACATCACCAATATGAATTATTAAGTTTCCACCAGTAAATATTTCAGGTTTAAATGCTTGTCCAGGTATTCTGACCACTTTTACTACATGAACCCGTGACACGGGTGAATGTTTCCAGGAGAGGCTGTGAATGAGAGTCACTCTTTTTAAAACTGGAACAAGATAAGGGATTCCTGTATTCTTAGTCAAAATATATGAGTAGGTTTGGATCTCACTCTAATCATTTCTAGTATTTTCTCTTCCTCCCCAAATGGATGGAATATGTATTATGTTGGGGGCGCTAGGAAGAAGGCAGTGACAGGATAAGGGGATAGTTTGCTGGATTTTAATTTTCAGAGAACAGCAGACAGTCTGCAACCTTTTAGACTTTCTCTTTAAGAACTTGCCATGTCCAGATCAAAGGAATTTATTAGGCTTTTAGCTCTCCTGTTTTTTATAGCTCAAAATGAACAAATTTTCAAGTACAAAAGAAATGCTTTAAAAGAGTTCCTTTAGTCTTTATTTGAAATCTCCTGCTCTCCTTCAGTTCACAGATATGTCGTACACTGAATGGAGGAATCAGACTACTACACTTTGATCATTTCACTATCTTGTTTGATTAGTGTTTTCAAACTACGGAGTTTATCAGCAGGGGGCAGGTTGATCCCTGTGGCTTATAATGGGCAAAGTATGGGGGAAAAATAGGTTTTTAGAAATCGTTTAAGATCAATCGGTTTCCTCCTTCTTCAATGTTTAAAAATAACATCATGGACAGTTAGACTTTGACACAGAATACGCTCAGATATTTCCAAAGGGAAAACTGACCAGCATGTATGGTGCACTTTTTTTCTCCCCTCCCTCTTTTTCTCTTTAAAATTGTGACTTCTAGTCCTTAGATTATTACAAACTATAATGAAACTCCCTTAAAAAAAAAAAAAAAAAAAAGGAAGCAAGAGGTACAACTGCTCAATTTTAACTTTCATTTACTGAGCAAACACCACATTCAGAATGGAGGTTAGGGTGGTTAAATGAGATTTTAAGAATTCAGCTCTTTGGGGGAAGGTATTGAATAGTATTGCATGCAGCAATTTTAACTATTGCTGTGAACTTGGGTTATTCATTCCACCCTTAGGGATTGTCAATTTGCAGTTCCATGGCTCTAATTCAGGAGAAATAGCTTTGCTTCTGATTTAATAAATTAACACTGACACATGGGCTTTCTTTTTGTTTTTTTTCGAGGTATCCTGAGGTATTCAGTGCTGTGAAGGTTGTCAGCTAGTGACTTTTCACAATGGCTGGCAACATATCCGCTCAAGGATTGGCTTCCTTTATAGATCTGGGAGTGCTGTCTTATGGATTTTTTAATTTTAGGGTAAATGAGATCATGTGGGACTTTCTAGTTTAAATAAATTAACTAGTTTTCAATTTGAAATGGGCACAAAGGACAAGAAAAAGATGCTAGTTAGGCCAGATTCTAGACAGACAAATTTGCCTTAGGCGTATTCCTGCTTCCTCAGGTTCTTCTCTAAGGTAGCCAGAGGAGCTGGAGACAGATTTGTATATCTATTAGGGTTGTTCATGAGAAAAAAAGTCTATTTCCTCTTTACCTAGTTTACTTTTCAAGCCTCCCCCCTTCCAGCTAAGTATTATTCATTTAAATATGATTATGGAAGGAAGAATGTCTGTATAAATTATTCCATACTAAATTTAAGTAACCACTAGTTCACATAACCCAAATGCAGATCATTTTAATAAAGACGATCTTAGGCAGCTCTACAAAATAAAATGAAGAGTGCAACAAAGTCTACAGTAAACATTTTTGCATTTATAGGCATTCCAGAAGATATATTTAGGAGTCAATAACAGGGCGGCACCTGTTGCTCAAAGGAGTAGGGTGCCCGGCCCTATATGCCAGAGATGGTGGGTTCAAACTCAGCCCTGGCCAAAAACTGAAAAAAAAAAAAAAAACAACTACAACAACAACAAAAAAAAGTCAATAACAATTTTAAGTTGTAATTTCAGGTTAAAACAGTAATTATACATACATATAGTATTCCATTGTCTTTATCTGAAAGCAGGATGTCATTTTGTGTTTGTTCTGTCTTATGGTTAAACATAGAGTAGGTATTTCTTTGTTTATGTATTTATTTGCCCTAATTCAAAAGGGATTTAATATATTTGAGTTCTTTGGGTACAATTAAAAATTTGCTAAAATAAGTGTATACCAAATATCTATGTCAGTAAGTTTTCAAAATGAAATTGCTAATTGTAACACATGCAATACTTTGATAGAAGGGTTTGGCATGTATTCATTTGTTAATTTTTGCTAAAGAATTATTTTTTATTTTAGTCATCAAAATGCTAAGAATGTTAGTGATTTTTTTCTTTTTTTTTTTTTCCTTTTTGGTACTAGCTATATCAAGAATGAAATTACGCCAGTAATGTGGTAAAAAATATATAAAATATAGTTTCAAGAGATTTCTCATAGTCAGGAAATCACCTCTTCTGCATCCTCTCAATTGTTGCTTCGCCCCTAGTTACTGTGGTAATAGGCAGGAAAGCAGTCTCTTTGCCTTAAATATTCCCTCTCACTCTCTTTTCAATATATCCTCCAAATTGAGTCCAGCATTTCTTTATGAAATGCAAATCCTCTCATACCACTCTCCTCCTTCTGATTTTAAATAGTTCTCCAGCTGTTCCCAGCACACCTTTCCCATGTAATCACCTTACAATTTCACCATTCCTCCCAGATGGAGCAACTTCGGGGCTTTGCAAGTGATATTTTCACACGGCTTTTTACATGCTGTTCCTTGCCTAAGGACTTTGTAATCATTCCTCGAGAATCTGTCTAACCACCTTACCATCTGGAAAGTGTTTGTTGACACCTTTTCTTCCGACCACCCCCAAGAATGGTTAACACTTCCTCCTCTATAATTTCATTGAACATCCATTATAGCACTTATCGTAGTTTATTGTAATTGTTTTATTGCCTGTTTCCTGAATGAAATTTGAATATACGACTATTGTCAGAACCAAGATCATGACCTATTTCTGGAAATTCACAGACCTATTTTATTAGCCAAGTACAAACTTTTAATAATTGTCAAGTTTCTTTGTTCTCATGCTTGAATGTTTCCTTTTCTAAAATCCACAAAGTAGGAAATTGTACTAATGTCACTTAGTTGTCCTAACCAAGTATGTAGTGTATTCATAGACTACACAATTCATGGAAACCATGAATGTAGAGATACATGATATAAGCTATGTGTGAATTAGAATCCAAAGACCAACTCTTAACTAATTCCATGGTCTTGAGTAATTGTCTTAATTTTCCTTTGATCCTGCATTTCTTTGACTCTGTAACAGGAGTGGTAATGGTACCTACTTCATAGGGCTAATGTGAAGATTACGCAAAATAAATGAATGAATGTTAACACACATTCTTGTTGACTGGAGTCTCTGTACATGTCGGCTCACTAGCCTTATTGGTATCAAGCAATCTATGCTATATTCCCAGCCAGTTCTCTTTCTCATTCAGTTTGGTGAGAATGTTTTCCCTCTCCCTTTTCCTCTCCTTTGATACTTCTCTCATTCTCACTGTCATCTGATGATTCTGCTTCCAATTTTACTTAGAAAATTCCAGGCAATCAGTCAAAGTTCAGCTTTGCACACCATGGCTCTACACTTCCTTCTTCTGTTAACCTCTGTGTTCACCTGTGTGCAGACCACATCTTCTCTCACCTGAAACTAAAGAGTCTGAGCAACTACCCTTTCCTCTTTGCCTTTCAAGGGATCTTCTTATGCTAATAAAAGCTTTATGATGAGAAAAACCTGCCATTATTTCCCTCCCATTAAAAGAATAATTACAGAACCCACATCCTTTGTGGCTAGTGCCCTACCTCTCCTCATGTTGACAACACACCTCCTGGAGAGTTGTCTCCTCCCTGTGCTTCTGTGTGCTATCCCGGCCTCACTGTCACAGCCTGCCACTGCCACCATTCATCCAATCGAAACCGCTCTGGTCAGTGTCATGGTCAACTGTGAATTCTCATCTCACTAATAAAGGAGAAGAATTTCACACAGTGACTGCTACTGAAACATTGTATTCATTTTCATCCAGAAACGCACAGTTCTAATTTTTCTTCCTTTCTCATAAAGTGGTCTTCCCCGGTCTATTTGAATGATCCCTTCTCAATCCTCCTTTCTTTAGACTTTGACTTGTCTTCTACACCTATTCTCATTTCTGTCTACTTTCATTTAATTGATATTATTCAGCCCCATGCTTTCACATATCATACATAAGTTCTTGGGTTTCAAACTTACATCTTAAGAATGAAACTTCCCTTTGAACTTCAGACTGATAAATTAAACCACTGCCCTCCATTTCTACGTCTAAAAACTATTTTAAATCTGCTTGACAAAAATTCTGTCCTTCTGGTCTCCCCCAAATGTGTTTCTTTCATATTCTTTCATATTTCCTTCAGATAGTAGCAATTCCATCCTTTCAGCCATCAGGACAAACACACACACACATAAGAACAATATTCCTCTTAGTTTTATATTCTTTATACACCCAGAATCATTTCAGCATCATCTCTACCCTCTCATGCAACAACCTTGGCATAAGCTATCCCCATTTTTTTCCTGATAATAGCCTCTAATTGATCTCTTGGCTTAGTTCATCACTTCTCCTGCAACCTATTCTTATCAGGAAGCCGGACTGATTCTTTAAATGTATAATTCATGTCACTGCCGTTCTCAACTGTCCTTCCATTTCCTTCCTACGCCATGAGGAATAAAAGCTGAGACTGGACTTGCTCTCTTTCTTCTCTCCCTTCTTGTCTTCTGGGATCCTTCCATGGCTGGCCTTCCCTTCCCCTTTAGTGCTCTATTAAACCTGCAGTCACTCTCTGGCCCCCGTGAAATCTCTGTCTTCATTTTCAGACTGATATTTCCTGTAGCATTTGTCACTCTTAGATGTAATATATCTTAAATTTATTCACCATTTTCTCTCTTTTCACCAACTAGGAAGTAAGTTCTATGATGAGGCGGTGTGATTGTATTTGTTTCCGTTTTGTGTTTTTACTTTAAAATAAGATATGTGCAGTGTGCATAGGAATTTGTTCATAGTTGTTTTTTTTCTTTAAAAACTATAGTCCGGCCCTCCAACAGTCTGAGGGACAGTGAACTGGCCCCCTGTTTAAAAAGTTTCAGGACACCTGCTCTATGAGATAAAGAATTTAAATATTTTGCTTACTGCTACATCTCTAGAATCTTCAAGAGTACTTGGAATGTAGTAGGGTTTCATTCAGTGTTAGTGAATAATCAAAAGAAGTGGGGGCTGTTATTATTCTTAACCATCTTTTCTATACAGTAGAACCTCTGTAAGTTCACTACCCAGGGACTGTAACAATAAACGGTTATAGTATGGAGGTGGTCAACATAAGGAACTAGCCTACTATACTGACACATACATGTGGTGCATGTCTGGTCTATGAAAATTAGGTAAACTTAAGGAGATTATCAAAGTAGGGTAGTGTTCAACTATGAAGGTTCTACTATATTTTCTTATGTTAAATACAAATTTTTTTACTTGAATCTTTCTTGATTGCATCTGATACATTCTACATCTTAGTACCTGGAAAAATCATTACCTTTTTCCATATGAAATGATGATTTCTAACATCTTAAAATACATTTAACTCTCTTACTTGGCTAAGTACAAATCATTTTTTAAAAATCCTGTGAACATTTTGAATGTTATAATGACCCTGAATTATTATTGTCCTGCAGAAAATGGGTATGAACTTGCCTTAATTTGCATTGATGTTTTGTTATACACTGGAAGTTAGTTGCTATTTTAAATAGATTTTTCATAATACTTAACTTTGTTTTTAATTTGCTTCTTTTAAGTGAAAGTGAGTGGTAGAAATTTAACTCTGAAGCTATGGCACCTCATTACTTAGCTGCCAATAGTTGTTAGAAAAAACAGAAATACCTTTTTGCCAAGTGATTTTATTCTTTTCACTCACGTCCTTTGTGTCTTCCAAAGTATACTTCATCTTTCTGATTATGGACCATTGCTTATGTTTCAGTGGTTGTACTTTTTATTACATTTTTAGTTCTCAATCTCAACCCTCATAATACAATTCTCCCCTAGATTCCATCTCATCCCAGTCTTCTCCAGTGAGTCTCACTGTGGGATCCAGACTCATAATTAATAGCAGGGAAGTTTGGACTTATATAACCTCTCTGAGGTAACAAATCAATCAATTTTTCAATGTTAATATCTCAGTGTTAAATGGATGCAACTTTGGTTTTTCCATCTTGTAGTCACTCTATTCAGCCTTCAAAATCTCTTCTCAGATTTAGACCTGCTACCTATGTTGTTTTTTCTATTCTGCTACAACCTGATGGACTAATTTGGTTTATGGGGTATATATTTATATATGGAGGGGGAGAGTGAGAAAGAGAGAGAGATAGAGACAGACATACAGAGAGAGACCCAATAATAAAAAAGATTAAAAGAGTAAATCATAAAAGCAATTAGTTAATATATTTTACATAACTCAGGAGACTACAGAAAGAAAAAATCAACAAACCCAAGGAAAACCATGTATTTTTATGGATAGCATAAGGAAGTAAGACTGGAGGACAAAACAGTATAGTCTAATGATAATAAATCAGGGAGAAACTTAGTAAGGCCTGTTTGTTGAGATTCTTCTTGGTGTCTCTGTGGACTTTTCTTCCCTCCCAGTATAGAGTAAGACACCTGTACCACGAAAGTCTTCAGAAGAAAAGATCAGAGAATGACCTTCCTAGGGTATATGTCCCATTGCAGGGGCAATGAAGGGTAAGAGTGGCCTGCCTAGTTGTGCTGTGTTATCAAATACTAAAGTGTCATATTTGGGGCCGCACGTCCCGCACACCATCCCTGGTTAAGAGAGTGATGTCCAGGCTACCCTGTACTTATATTTATCATTCTAATATATAACTGTAAAATTAAATTTTGCTGTGAGGCTTTTACTGCTACTTTTAGTAAGTAAAAAAGTAAACAAAAGATTACAAGCAGGAAGAATCACCAAGACTGCTGACATGTATGCAATAGAAGAATCTAGTCGAGATCGCTGGTTGTCTTGTAAAGTCATGTTTGTAGACAGAAAATAGAGCTCAATAAATCTCCTTGTAGAAGCAAAAATCTTGGAAAAGAGCACTTAGCATGCAAAAGAAATATAAGGAGAATCACATATGTAACTTTAAACTTTCTGGAGCCATATTTTAAAGGATTTTTTAAAAGACAACATTAGTTTTAATAATGTAGTTAACATAATACATCCAAAATGTTGTTCTTTCAACCAGTAATCAATATGAAAATTATTACTGAGATATTTTATATTCCTTTCCAGTACTCAGTCCTTGAGTTTCAGAATGGACTTTCTACTTATAACACATTCAAATCAGCCTCGCCAAGAGACTCGGCTGCCATATGTCTCTAGTTGCCATATCAGACAGTATAGCTTGAGGTAATTCTAGGGAGACTTTAGCTAAATCCAGATCTCCCTGCTGGAATTTTCTCTCAGTGGGGCTGAGTGACTACACAGGCAATGTGCTGATTTTAGGAACTGCTGCTTTTCTAATCTGCTTGTCCCCAAAGCTTTAAATCAAGTCAAGCCAAGCACAAGAGAGGTGAGGGGAAAGAGCTCTGTCATATCACACCTGTTTACTGTCTAAGCAACCTTAAGTTTAACTCTCTAAATCTCAAATGAGATTCATAATATTATGATTCACATACAATGGGAGCAGGAGTTAAATGACATCAGAAAGGTAAGAGATAAGCACAGCCCCTAAATTGTTGCTCAATTTCTTTATCAAATATCATAGCTCTATTTTGCAAAGCTAATTTAAACTAAATATGTATTAACATTTTTGATTAGTAGTAGATGTTCAACAAACGTTTGCTTACGAAAGGGGCTTATCAATTAGATGGTGTGGTGGCTTCTGCCTGTAATCCTAACACTCTGGGAGGCTGAGATGGGGGAATCCCTTGTGCTCAGGAGTTTAGACCAGCCTGAGCAAGAGTGAGACCCCATCTCTAAAAAAATAATATAAAAAATAATAATAAATGAAATGCTACATAGTTTTTACGGCAAGTTTTAGATATTTTAAATTTTAAGCATCTTAGAAAATTACCACTTACTGGATGGTGGTGAGTAGTAGTGGAGATGGTTTCTCCCTCCGGCTTTTCCACTTTGTTAGCAAAATCAGAAAAGGACAAAGATGTCAAGCACCAATGTGACCCTTATCTGCTCTGAAAATGGGACAGACCTATCATGTTTCCTAGTTGTCCAAGCAAAAATATTTAAATAAACCGAGTGTTTAGAAATAAATAAATCAGATGATTGCTTTTTTTAAATGAACCAGGTAGTTTATAACTCATCTATTTGAATGTAAATGCACAGGACATGTGATTTATATACTTTTGATTGTGTGCAATGCCTCTGGTTATTTGCGATGTTGTAATAGTCAAATACGTTTATTTCTCCAGGGAGAAATGAATACAGAATTCATAGGTGATAGACTCAACTTTTCCCCCGATAGTAAAATTCAATTTTCCCTTTTGTTGTTTTAAAAGCATAAATAATTTCACCGGATAAAACGTAAATGTGGCTAACACACTCCCTGTCTCATTCATTAAAGAGCTTGTTGCATTCAAACTTGTTTACCAGACCCACACCTACTCCCAACTTCATTTCCTATTATTTTATCTTGACATTTTTAGCATTCTCCTTGTGCTAAGGAAAGTTTCTTTCTTCCATAATTGATAAGATAAAGAAATGTAAGGCTTCATGAGTAGTTCATTTTTTACTTAGATGGTTCTGCAGCCATCATTTGCAACAGAAAGAACATTCTTTCCCGGAGGCCAAAACAATTATCTCTGACATCATAAAGAAGTTAAACTGGCACTTGTGAAAAATGCTTGATGCATTTCCCTCAATGGAAAGAAGACGAAAAGGTTAATCTTTATATAGTTAGCATTGAGAGATACTGAGCCCAAAGAATGCGCAGCTTATAATGCATGGATAAACCTCTGTATAAAGGAAGACAGTTTTACTTGCATTCTTGAAAGCTGAGCAATGGCCAGTCACTAAGCATTTATTATTGTCACAGAATGAAGAGCAACCCATAAGGTCTGCATGGAAGAATCTCACCACCACGGTGGGATGACTAAATCTTTTACAGCATTTTCAAAGTTCTGAGAAGCAAGTGCCCAACAGTGGTACTTAAAAGACAGATAAAATAGTATAAAAAGATAAGTTATCTTTCTGTTATGTATCCCCAGAATACCAAATCCTCAAGCCTAATGAAATATAAATACAACCAACTCACGGAAAACAGAATGTTTTTAAAATGCAGCAGCAACTGAACACAGCAGCATTTAACATAGAGAAAAAAAAACCGAACCAACAAACCTACATACTATTCTTTACTAATGCAATGATGACCATTATGAAGAAGGAGCAGCAGCATGGAAATGTTCCCTGGGAAAAAACAACCCTGGGTTCTCGTCTCAGCGAGGCTCCTGGACTGAATGGGATTTCAATAAACTCTGTTTCTTTCCTTGGGTTTCAGTTTCCTCATCTGTAACATTAAAAAAAAAAAAAAAAAAAAGAACAGAAATACTCTAAGGTCTTCTCTAGCACAAAGATTCCTCAATTCCAATTTTATATTGCAAACCTACTTATAGTCTCTGTGGAAAGAACAAACATACAACCTACAAATCTGGCCTCAATAAATTCAGTGCAACAACACCACAGTTCATGTGCTTTCACTGATTTCTATTCACATATGAATTCTTTTCCAATTAAAAATAAAGCGAGATTGTTTTGTTGTTCACAGTAACAGATAGAAACACATTGTGTAGTAATTTACAGATTCCTTTACTCATAAAGTGGAAAATGTGCCTTATATAGTCTTGCTTATCATAAGTGTTGTAAACAAAAGCCTTATTCTGAGACTGTCTCACTCAATATTCATTTAGTATGATTTCCAAATGTCTGCTTTGTCTTCTGCTGGCGTATCAACACCCTGTCCTTCCCACTTACTAAGGTCTATCCATTCACAACCTTCTATCTTTTCTCATAACTCAGCTCAGATCTAAGCTAATCAAATTTAATTTCCTAGCATCTTGCACCAAAGGAAAAATGCAACAACAATATAAACCAATAGCTGCAAAGCCTACATTTGAAAAGTTAACATAAAAATATATTTCAATACGATGGCTGAGATTGATCTGACAATATGAGAGTGTGAACTTTGAGGCACAGACATGTCCCATCTCATTCCTGACACCACTTGTCAGGGTCCAAGACTGGCAGGTCTCAGGTCTGACTTAACTAGGTCCCAGATGCGGACCGCTAAGTTACCTTGCTCAGGTCTGTTAGGTGCCTCAGGGCTATCTACATTAGCTGGAGAGAGAGTGTGTCTTAGAGAGAGTAAAGCAGTCGTCTTAGAAAGATAGATCTCAGTCTTTAGCAGAGATTGGTAATCTTTAGCAGAGAGACGCCGTTCTGGCGTTCTGCAGGCAGGAGAGGAGACAGAGTCAGATAAGTGGTCCATGATAGAATGCGCATGCTCCCGACTGCCTTCTCCTCCAGCCTGATATAAGGCTGATCTCCTGCCTCTCAACACCACAGGTGTAGAGATTGCTGATTCACCACTGCTCTCATCTCGCAAGCTCTCATGCTTGTTAGAGTTAAATCCCTCTCCATGCCCTTTCCACCAAGGTGTTCCATTATTGAGCTATACGGGTATTTCTTATAACTCTCCCTCCTCCTAGCCAGAGGCTATACGGGCTGCTACACAGACAGGAGATAAAGATGACGAAGATGAGGAAGCAGTTTAGCAAGAGAGCAGAGACACGGAGAGCTGCTATTCATAGTGGAACATTGCAGTGACCCAACTTGGGTCCCTTCTGTTTTGGGTTCTTTCTGTAATCTTACTGTGTTCTAAAGTTTAGTTGTGGAACTCTTCTCAGCACCCACTGATCACTTCTATCCCTCTTTCTTCCAAAGATAAGTCAAAATGTGATTTTAGTGATCTTTTTGACCAAATAGCCTCATTTAGGCTAAACATCTAGAACGTTTGGCCTATCATAGCCAACGTGGGCGTCAGAGTGCTTTGTTGAACAAAGGAGCTGCCAGTTCATGGATCTAATTAATACTTTTACTATAAAAGGAAGAAACAGCAGTGTTTCTATTAAATTACATTTTTTTCTTCTGTACCCTTAAAATAAATCTCCCATCACTTGGAGCAATACAAAATTAATCTGTGTAGCTTACAAGCACAATGACCAACTAAAGTAACTATTTGATTCTTGATTTTAAAGCTTGTTCATGGTGGGATGGGAAGGGTGTGGGGGGTAGTGGGCTACATAATATTTTCTTTTTCTGGTAATTCTCATTTTTAAGCTTTATAGTACAGCAACAAACCTATTCCCTAATAGTGCATTAATTTAGTTATTGCTCCTTTATGTTTGAATACCACCGTTCTATTTTTAGGGCAGTTACTCCTATTTCAAATTTACACATGGTGCAAACTGGCAAGTGACAGCAGCACAGAGTGAGACCTGGGTAACCTAACTTAGGACCCACGTTTCACTCCACCCCTCTGCCTTTAAGCTTATGAGGCCCTACATTACCTTCCCCTTCCCCTGCTCGTTCCCTAGCTCTGTACCAGTCACACTGCTCTTTTCCAGTCTCTTAAAGACTTCACATGATCGTCTTACTCCAGGACCTTGGCATTTGCTCTCCTCTATGCTTACTTAGAACAATCTTCCCTCAGATACGTGCATGGTTGGATGTCAATTTATTCACACCTCTAATTAAAATGTACCTTCTTACTCTCTACCCATCACCTAATTTTTCCTTTTTATTGTTTATGATCCTTAGCATTACCTGACACTATATTATACATTTATTGGTTTTTATTTTTTTATTAAGTCATAACTGTGTACATTTATGGGATACACTATCCTGATTTGATATACAATGTGGAATGCTTACATCAAACTGATTAACATAATCATCACCTCACTTATTTGTTGTGGTCAGACATTTATACTTTACTCTTAATAGATGTTAAAATGTACCGTTGCATTATGCACAGTAGGTGAGGTCCGACCAAATAACATTCCTCCTTCCTCCCTCCCCCTCCCAAAGCTTCTCCCTCCTCTCACTTCCTTTCTGGACTATAGTTGTGTTTTATCGTTCATACAGAGGTGTAGGTAATGATATATTGATTTCATAAGAGTATTGAGTACACTGGATACTTTCTTTTCCATTCTTGAGATACTTTACTAAAAAGAATGTGTTTCAGTTCCATCCAAGTAAATGTTAAAGCTGTAAAGTCTCCAACCTTTTTATGGCTTCATAGTATTCTATGGTATATACATACCACAATTTGTTAGTTCATTCATGGTTTGATGGGCATTTGGGCTCCTTCCATGATTTGGCAATTATAAATTTGGCTGCAATACACATTCTGGCACAAATGTCTTTGTTGCAAAATGTTTTTGATCATCTAGGTAAATACCTAGTAAAGGAATTATAGGATTGAACCATAGGTTATTATTATTGTAAAGATACACTATTTGAAAAGGAATACAGAGTGTGGAAATTTTGTCTCCTCTGTTCACTGCTGTATCTGCAGAATCTACTATAGTAGCTTTCATGGAGTAGATGTTCCATAAGAATTTATTAATTAGGCTGGGCACTGTGGCTCACACCTGTAATCCCAGCACTCTGGGAGGCTGAGGCAGGTGGATTGCCTGAGCTCATGAGTTCAAGATCAGCCTGACTGCGAGTGAGACCCCATCTCTAAAAAAGCCTGGTGTTGTGGAAGGTGCCTGTACTCCCAGCTACGCTGAAGGCTGAGACCAGAGAATCACTTGAGTCCAGAAGTTTGAGGTTGCTGTGAGCTATGATGCTATAGCACTTTATTGAGGGCAACATAGTGACTCTGTCTCAAACAAACAAAGAAACAACCAAAAAAGAGAATTTATTGAATAAATGAAGCAAAAATTAGTTTAGGGAAATGCATTAGAAGTCTTACAGAGTTTGTCAATAGTTGGTCAAGAGAAAAATGAACAAATAAAATTTCCATGATTCTAAAATTTACTTCTATGTTTTCTTAAGGATATGGGCTAAAGGCTCATTATCTGGTAATGCTGACACTTGGTAGCTTGGCCAAAATAAGTCTCTGCTCTTTAGTTATTTAAATAGTAATATTTCTTAAAGTAATATATCAGTTAGGTCATACGTCTTTGGAAGAGAAAAGATGTACTACTCTCTTGAATTTCTGATAATTTGTATGAATAAAAAATTATTGCAATTGAAAACATTCATTTTCTTCTTATTCATTTAATTTTTATGTTTGGTTTTTGCAAAAGATCAAGAAGCAATCATTTGATTTTGAAGTCCTTCTGAAGTTATGCCATAAACATTAAAGCAGTTATAAAATACCTTTTATTTTTAATGTGTTAACAGAAATGGCTATGTATATGAAGAAATATTTAAGCAATCCTAAGGCAAGGTTACTTTGAAAATACACAGATATTTCTTCTTTATTTAATCACCTAAATTGAAGCAAATTTAGCCAGTAAGCACTAATGACAATTTAAAACCCTGGTAAAAGCAAAATGATTGTAGAGTGTTATAATACCTATGTCTCTGTTGTTTTTCCCTTGACTAAATATAAGAACTCCCTTAACGCAGTATTTCTTGCCTGCCTGTTTATCAAACCATGTTAAGGTCAGGCTTTCTGGGACTAAACTGGTAGCTTTCGACTATAAAGAATGTCAGGTAAATGGATGTAAATTGTCTGTCTCCTGACCTAAGGGCTCAGACACAGCATCAGGGGACAAGTGTTCCACAAACCTAGCCCATTAACCAAGAAAGCCCTCTTCCTGTGTACAGGGACAGAAGGTTACCAACAGCATGCAAGTAAAAACCTGTCACTTAGTAACAATTTCTCTTCTAAGTGTAAGAGAAGGCATTCCACCAGCCAACATTATACAGTTGGCAAATGCTGTCTGTTCAGTTCTAGGACACTGACTATCTACCTAAAGGTCTGATTAAGAAGGAAAAATAGGGTAGTCTCCAGGGGCATACTAATTTCAAGCTTATGTGAGTGTTCCCATAGATAAATTCACCAAGGTTACAATGTGCTTGCTTGGCAATTTATCTAGATTACAGAGAAGAGAGTGCTATGGGGAAAAAAAAAAAAAAAAGCCTTCCTCCAAAGCTAAAGTAAGTCTTTTCCATTAGGTATGAAGGATAAATACCCAAAGAAACACCAATTTCAAAAAGTATTGAATGATAAAGATAGTAGTGTTGCTCTTTGAAGGAAAAAATGGGAAGAAAGGAGAGAGAAAGAAAGAGGAGAGGCAGCAATAAAGACAGTATACTTCAAGGTCTAGGTTACTAATTCACTGAAATCCAAATTAAGGTTGCTAAATTCATGCAGTTTCTTTTAGCATTTGGTGTGGCATGAGTGGCATATGTGTGTTGCATGGGGATATGAGGACGCTCAATCAGAAATTCTCTGAATTAAGAACATTGTATTAAGGTTGTCATTTAAAAACCTTAGCCAGAAAATTTGAGAATAAAGAGATTCTGGGATGCTTTCTACCCAAACACCATTGAAGCAAATTATATATAGGTAAAATTCACTGTTCTGTTCTTGGGGTCATTCAGTTAAAGAACTCCTAGGAAGAGCTGGGCCCTGGAATACAGCGGTCAATGCAATCAATTTTCTGGCACTTGTGTAAATTACATTTTAGTAGGTCCAACAGGTATTAACAAAAGGATAGCACGTGCACAAAAATGAACCAAATAATTTTAAGTATAAACATGCACCAAAAATGTACATGAAAAACATGTGATCGGTATGACAAAAGAAAAGATCTCCATGCTAGAACAGACGTTGAGTAAGTGTTAAGGATCAAGGAAGGATTTCTTAAATATGTGATATTCAAATAGAAGAGTGTAGGGGACCTGAACAGAGGATGGGAGCTGGAGCAAAGGCAGAGGTGAAATGGTGAGAGAATGTGAGTCACAAATGGGAAAGAGGCAAGCAGCCTCAAGGAAAGGAGGTCCTGGGCTAGAGGAAGAGAGAGATGGAGGCAGGAGTCACACCTTTCAGAGCACTTTCTTTCCCATTGCCCTCAACAAAACTGGAAGAGGAAAGAAAAAAAAAGTGTGTATATGTGTATGTGTACACATATATATATGTATGTATGTAGGTAGGTATATGTATATGTACACATATGTGTATATATTTATATAAAGATTATAGAGGTTTTCCCTTAATAATGTTAAAGTTCTATGATAGCTTCAGTATATTACAGCTGTGAGGACCTAAAAAAAAATTCCTTAATCAAAGACCTCTGATTTGCCAGTAATAATACAGAATAAGATATTTTGAATTATTATAATTTTTACCTTACTGTGATTAGAAATGCACACACTCCAATGATTAACAAAACCTAAAGGTAATAGCTGTGTACTTTATAACATGTAGCTAAATGTTTTCATTGCTACATTCAAGTAATTTTAATATTTTATATTTTGATGGACCTATGTTGTGTTTTGAGTTCAAACAGTATTACACCAATTTTTACTTTCTCTATTGTGTCATAAGTGTCTAAAGAATGAATGACTAGGTTTAAAATTTGAGCTTATGTACAATAATACAATTGGCTAAAAAGAAATCTCTTAAAGTCTCTGAGGTATCTTGCAAAGAAGTCACCAGGAATATAAATAAAGCAGAGAAGAAAATTTGTTATACAAGTGTCTGTGCTCTAGAGAGCTTTTTCTTTTTATATTTAATTTAGCTTCCTTGCTGTGATTTCTTAGTTTTGAAATATTAAAATGAGATCATTTAAACAGATTAAAGCAAAATCATTAATTTGTTTGTGATGATCCTAGTCCCCACGGACTGTCAGCAACCTATAGGCCCAAGTATGATACCACCAGAATTTTTAATAGTATTTTGTTGATTTGTATCAATTTGCTTGAAAAGTTAATCATAAAACTTTCCTAACCGCATTATTATCCTTCCTGCTGAAAAGCAGCTCTACTTTTATGTTATTCATGTAGACAGAATTTATGAGCATCACAAGGGAAACTGTAGTGTTTTATATTAAAACATTAAATTTCTGTTTATAAAAAGATGTTTACCCTTTATGCCTGTCTTACAGAATTGTATTTTAGCTTTCTTATTAACTTAGACAGGCCCTTCTAAAGTTTGTGCTGACTCTGGGTAAAGGACAAATATCTAGACTGCTGATTTTGCTTGCACATTTCTAAATATTTGCTAACATTGGATTGATGCTCAGTGATTTACTTCACACTTAACTCCAACTATTAGTAAAATACTGAACAAATGTTTGTATGTCAGTTTTCCTTATATACTATTAGGGCATATAAAAGTTTAATAAATCTGGTACAGATAACAATTTAGAAAATTATCCAAATCTGTAAGTTCAAGTTTCCTTTTTTAAGATTGTAGCTGCCTCCTTAGCGCAGTAGGCAGCGCATCAGTCTCATAATCTGAAGATTGTATATATTTCCCATACACAGGATATTCAAAAAATTCAAAGTTCAAAGTTTGCGTTTTTAAGATTGTATATAATTTCTGTATATAGTTCGAAGTTTCCATTTTTAAGATTGTATGTAGCCTCTGTATATAGAATATACAGATAAATTTATAAATCCTATAAATTTAATAGGATTTATTTAGTTTCTCAAATCTCAAACTTTTACCGGGCATACAAATGGATGCTTACTTTTAAATACTGATATTCTGACTTCCTTGGAAAAATGCTTTTATTGTCCAAAATGTCATTTTTAATGAGAAATATAGATGTAAAAAAAAAAAAAAAAAGGTAGTGAATCTAAGTACTAATTTGTATTTATATTCTGGGCTAGAGAACTGATTTTTAGAAGTTAAGTGATCTGTACGTGAGTTTTGATATCTATTCTGTTTTCATGCAAACATATATAAGACACATAGAATGCTGTGTTTTATATGTCTCTCTTAGCATCTTTTCTCTATAATAGAGTAAATTATATAGAGTAATTGCTTATAATTTCTGTTGGTGGAAATGAAAAAGAAGAATGGACTAATCTGCGTGCCTTTTTAGTACAAGTTAGCAAAGGATTTCGCGGGAATGTTGGAGAAGACCATCCATACTGCGCTTGTCACAGAGGCTGTCACTGTATGACCAAAAAATGATCTAATCTTTATCATAACATTTTAGAGGTAAATGAACCTTAAGAAAACAATTAATTTCTTCTGGGGCTGGAGTTGGAAGGGAGAGAAAATAATATTCATGGCTTACATTAGAAAAATAAAATAAAATCCCCTCATGAGTTTACTATCCTCAGGGTTTCCACATATCCAGGCTAATTAGAGAAATTGTCCCTTTTAAAAACCAATGCAGTATTCTTTGGATTTTGGCATTCATCTGCAAGGAAGCAGCCAGCACTCCCTGGGCCACTCATGGCTACTGACACCCCAGCAGATACCTCACTTTGACATCTTCCTGATTCCCACTGATAGGTTCTGTTGCATTAGGCTTTCAAGCCTGAGTATTGAAACAGAGCCTATTAATGCCATGGAGCCTTTGTCCTTTGTACTAAATGGGCTTAAATTTCCCTTAAAATCAATTAGCTTTACATCATAGAAATCTAGACCCTGAGGCTGTCATGATCCCCCTTCCAAACCCATGTAGAAAGCTTGAATTCTCTGTGGCATAAAATTCCTATGAAACATTTGATAGGGTCTCCCTAGGGACCCGTGTATGTTATTTTAAATGTAATCCTACTTTTTATTTTAAGTATGAGCACTTTTTTAAAATGATCTTAAATCATCCATGTGTAAAAAATACAGCTTTGATCTTTACTGTTAGAACACAGGACACATTGATGAGATTTACAAATCAGTAATTAATGTCATCCCAAATGACTTCTTTATCACACAAGCCTTCCCTGAGATACCACTGGCTAGAAGAAGCAACTCCTTATGTCTGATCAATATTCTGTTTCTTCCCATAGAACCCTGTTACACCAATTATAGGTTATTCATTAAAAGAGGACAATCTTAATGCTTCTTCCATATGAGAATCTCTTCACATAAGAAAACTGCATTTGTTTTCAAGCATCTTATCTCTTGATGTTAGACATTCCCAGTTGCCTTCACTTTGTTGTCATTCTTTCCATTCCTTGAACCCCAATTTCCCTTGACCTATACAAAAATTCTTTTGAAAGCATAGCATCTTAGATTATATATGTGGGTCACTATGAAAGTTTTGAGACAGACTGTGTTATGGTCTGTTATTTCACTTCAAGAAACACAGTCGACAGCCTCCTTTCTCATTCACCCATGTAGGTTTTGATTCGCTTGGCTTATTGGTTGTGCTAGAAGGTTTTTATTGTTTCCATAGGCACAGATTTTACATTTCTTGATTTTTATGGATCTCAAAACTTAATAATCCATATAGAACTTTCAGTTATTGTTTGCACAAAGGACAATTGTGTGGAACTGTTGCTTCCCAGGCCCACATAAGGCACTAACTATACTAACTATAACCTAAAATTGAATTAGTTTTTGTCAGATTCATGACAGTGTTTGTATGTGTCAACCTTATTATTGATCAATACACTTATGTTAAACTCCCTTCTATCTGCAGTATGCATTTATGTAGTTCTTTTCTTTCTTTCTTTCTTTTTTAATCCACTGAATGACTTTATGGATTTGGAAATTAAATGTCATTGAACTAAATAGTTGATAAGCCAGGAACTTGCATATAACTTTAGCTACATTTTTCATTACTTCTTTCAACTTTAGATCATTCATAGTATTGACTTATATACTTCCTCTATGTTGTATAACTTCTTTCAAATCTCTAGATTTAATGAGAATAGGTGAATACAGACAGAGAAGGATAAGTACGGAAGCTACATTATGTGAACATAATTGGGGGAATAACATCAAATTATAGCATCATATATTTATTTGAAGTTTGTTGTGTTGCTTATTATATCGAAGAAACCTAAGTGAAATAAAAAAAAAAAAATAGGAGTTTGAGGTTGTTGTGAGCTATGGCACCATAGCACTTTACAACATGGGTAAAAAATGAGATTCTATCTCAAAAAAATAAAAATAAATGAAAAAAGTAGCTTAGTACATCTCTAGCCTTAAAAGATGTTTAATACAAATTATAGGAGTATATACATAAAATAACTATTCTTTAACACACAGAGAACAAATTCTAAGGGGAAAAATGTATAGTTGACTGGACAGGGACAGAAAGTAAGGACATATTTTTAATAAGATGTGAGTAGCTACACAAAATATCTTTATATTTGTATAATTTGGAATACATGTTTAAAGATAAGCCTTCCAAAAATGAATTTGGATGAAATACTGATCTTTCCATCATAGGATAGACAAGCAGCATCTGAATAATCATATTTATAATTGTCATGGTAGGGATTCATGATTTTTCTGACAGCTCTAGTATCTGACATCTGGAGTCTTTCTAACTTTGATGTCCTATGACTCACAAAGTAAAAAAATAAATTTTATTACAACTATGGCTGGGGGATTCCAAGAAGATAGGAAACATAACATCTGAATTCATACTGGCTTACTAAAAAATGAAAGAAGATTAACATAATGTTATGCTATTTAATGATACATTACACAGGATTGATGAGGGAGAAGTTAGGTTTTTGAGTTCCATGTGGGCCAGTAATGCTTGATTAGATTTTTTTTTTTTTTTTTTTTTTTTGAGTGCTAGAAATTGAATTATTCTTAGAAGGCTAAGAGTAGGAAGTGAGATGAATGTTCCAAGATAGACTTTCAGTAGGCAGGAAGCCATGGAAACATAAAGAAAAGGAGAGTAAGTGAAGAAAATGGAGAAAACCATCTTCATTATCATCTCACCTTAGTGCAGGAACTTATGCATTCTCTCTAAGATGGTTATTTGGCTATCAAGAAATTGTCAGGCTCTTAGGTTATTTCTAGAGCAGTGACTTTGAACTAGAATTAGACCATAGTTCCAAGTTCATCCTGATTGCAAACTGGTCTCCACACCTGTAGTCTATCATTGATAATAGTCTTTGGAGTCCTTATCCTCTAGTCAGCCTACTGCCATGCCAGATTAATCTATTTTATTTGTTTGTTTGTTTTATTGACAGAGTACCATTCTTTCACCCTGGGTAGAGTACAGTGGTATCACCATACCTCACTGCAACCTCAAACTCCTGGGAAGATTGGTCTTTTAAAGTACTTTCATAAATAATTCATCCATTTTAAAAATGTATAATGAGGGCCAATAGTCCCTGTCCCTGATAGCATGATGTTAAAGTTCATCAAACATAGTAATTGCTAATAATTACTTATTGAAGATGAAACATATACTAGAAAGTGAGGTAAATATTTTCCATGCATTATCACATTTAATCCTCATAAAAACCCAAGACATTGGCAACTTAACCTTAGCATACAGTCTATGATAGGATTGCATAATTTTGTGTGTTCATCTATTCAATTACTCATTAATAAATATTATATGTTGGGCCTTAGTGCTGGATAGATTTCAACTAGGTAAACTTTTGTCCTCTATGCAACACCTGGCAATGTTTGGAGACATTTTTGTTTGTCATATTTGTGTTGGGTGGCTACTGGCATTTGCTGGGTGTTTGTCAGAAATGGCACTAAACATCCTTTCATTCATACAGCAGCCATGCCAGAGTAAAGGCTTATCTGGTACTTCATGTCGCAAGCTGAAGCTGAGAA
This sequence comes from Loris lydekkerianus, assembly GCA_963574355.1. Lineage (NCBI taxonomy): Eukaryota > Metazoa > Chordata > Mammalia > Primates > Lorisidae > Loris > Loris lydekkerianus. The sequence continues at coordinate 24,013 of CAUYPK010100087.1, read as the reverse complement.
ACTACACTGTAAGATTAAGAGATATACTGCCTCGCAAATCAGATACTTTCTGTCCTTTTATAGTTAGTGTCATTAGTTTGGAAGACAGATAAAATCATTAACCATAAAATTAAATATATGAGTATTAAATGTGATAAACCATAGGAAAATAAAATATAGGGTTCTAGGAAAGAATAAAACTGGAGGGGTTGATTTTAGTATCTGTTGGCAAGAAATGTCAGAAAAACCTCTTTAAGAAAGCAGTGTAGACTTAAATCTACAGGAAAGATGGGAGTTCACAAGGTTGAGTATGTGTGGAGGATCTGAAGAGGGGAAGAACATGGACCGCTTGAGGAGAAGGAGAAAAGGCAGACAGATGGGCCAGTGCGAACTAGGGGCTGTATGAGAGACGGGGCGGGTCTCTGATAGTCTTCCGTATATAAGTCTTTTCTCTCTTAGGAGTTGAGACTCCCATAAGAAGAACATGACAAATACAGTGTTTGTCTTCTATCCCATGGAGCCCTTTAAACAATATTGGGACATAATAGGTACACAATAACTTCTTGCTAACTTGACTTGAGCATTTTTCCTAAGAATCCAGTTTCTAGATTGTATTATGCCTGCTTTCACTTTGGGGGAATGGTAGTACGTTTGACAATCTTTCCAATTAATTCACGAATTGCTTCCAATTGCAGAGCCAGCCTGAGCGCTGCCATTTGTCAGGCAGGCACCGTGTCTGTAGGCTGCCTGGGGCTGCACTGAGCTTTTCATATAACCACTATTAGTAAATCACTTGTTGTCAGCTGGCTTTATTTTGGAATTTGAATAAAAGCCATAGATGTTGTTACTCTTCCTGAAGAATTCTTTCTAAATACCATTTTCCTCTCTATTGGGTATTTGTAAATTGTTTAAATAGTAGGACAAATAGTCACTTTGCTGTATGAAGAATTCAGATTGTTTGTAACACCGTGAATTATCACCATCCCTTTAATACCAGGAGTAATCCAAAACACTCACAGAACATATTATATTGTAAAATATAATAAAAAAAGTAAAACCTTTTGGCTTCTGAGATTTTCTTAGGAAAACATTTCAATTATCATTAACATAAGAAAATAAATTTTTAAAAGGCTCTTGTTACAAACAGGGACATGTCCTATAAAGATTACTTCTGATTCATTTCAAATACTCTCTGACTTTATGTCATATCTTATGAAATGAAGCAGAAGTGTTATTCTAGATCAGTGAAATTACAAAAGGTCTTCACACTTCTAAGAAATAATGACTCAAATATACATTTTTATCACTTTAATTAAAAGTTAAGAGAATCATCTTGGTGTGAATTCATGGAAGTTTGATTAAGCTTCCTCTAGAGAAAAAGCAAATGACTGAACTCAAAAATTTCACAAAGGGAATAATATACTTCTGTATTAATAGAAATACAAAATATCTGCCATGAACAGCTATATATTTCATATAATTAGTCTCTATCTAAGTTAGCTGAGTTAAATATTTTGTTAGATTAATGTCTTTAATGATTATATGTTAGTGTGTTTAGCATATAATGGGCAATATATGCTCCATAAATGATTATCAAATGAAAGGATGAAAGAATATTAAATATAAATATTAAAAGCTCAGTTGTGCCATAACTGCAATAAATGGAATATATATGTATGTATTTGTGTTTGTACATGTATACATACAATACATACATACAAAGACTTCTTCGTATTATTTTAATAGAACTTTGCTTTTGGTGCTATTTAAGTTTAAAGGAATTCAAAAATATCTTTCTAATTAGCACTGTGCTCTTTCTCTGTTCTCTTGATTCACAAATTGCTTTCTTTCTGGAGTTAGTTTGATATTCTCTTGCTAAAGCTGCCAAAATGGTACAGTCTTACTTAACCAAAGGTCAGTTCAAGCTCCTGTTCCTCTGGCCTCTTGCCACCCAGGGGATAAGATTTCTGATAGAGGAGTGTTTAATCATTTCAGAGAATACTGGTGTTTGGAGTACTAAAAAGGAGCAAAATATATGAAAAATTCATGGCACTTCATTGGCATGCATACTGTTCTTTGATTTTCATCAGACAGTAAATGAGAAGAACCTGAAGTTTTGTTTGTGTTAACAGGGCTCTTTTAGATGCTGGACAGCTTCTGTAAATAAATACTCAGCATGTTATGAAAAATTCTACCACTGCATACAAGAATAGACTTTGTCACCTTGGGGCCTAAATGTAGACAGTGATTTTCTTGACTGGACACTACTAATAAACAATTTATGGTAATAACAAAATGCAGGGAAGAGAGGCTGCACCATGAGGTGATGTTACCATGTAGGGTGCAGGGGCAGGTGTGAGGTTTACAGTTCATTAGGCATGCTGATTACATTCAGTGTTAAATTAATATAGAGAGATAAGGAGAATATCAATTTCGAGAGTATATTTTAGAAAGTGCTTTCTGCTTAATCTTTAAGCTAAGTGCTGTAGGTGAAGTTAACCATTTACCCATCTACAGCAAAATTTAATGAATATGTTGAATTGCACTGCAAAGTTAGTAGCATGCCTTTATATATGAGCTTTCTTTGAAAGATAATTATTTTAAGTAAATATATGTGATGAGAGGACCATTTGATTTACGATATTAAAATGACATAACATGTTAGAGCTGAAAGTTACCTTAGAAATCACCTAAAACTGCTCCATTTTCCAGGTGATGAAACTGACACCAGTGAAGTTCAAATGCCGCCTTAAATTTTCACAATAAGTTTTTGAAAGTTTTTCCACTATTTTTCTACTCTGCCAATCAAATTAGCTGCTTATGATTACAGACAAATAAAAGGAAATATCACACTTTTATTTATACACATAGAATTCAAGATGAAGATTATTTTTGTTGCTTCTTACTAGTTATTTAGTGAATAATTTGGGGGTTAAAATCATTTCAAAAACATACCAACAGATAATGCGAATACCTGGTCTATTTTACATGAATAGCTTGTTTAGGAGGTAAAGAAAAATGTGCCAAAAGGCTTAACGTGTGTTCTGCAATGTGTAAAAGACAGACATTTTTATTTAGCTGTTGATCTGTTGCTCTTAGCCATGAAGGAAAGAATGTGCTTTGGTTTCCTTTTCTCACAGCTTCATTTCTCATATGTCAGAGTGACACAAATAGAAAGGCCAACCACAGATTTATTACTTAAATCTCAGCTGCAAAATTAAATAGTACGGCATAAAGTCATAGTCTGCCTGAACACCTTTATAGGAGGAGTGAGCACTAAAACCCCTGAATAATGAACTGGTGAAATATTTAGGTGATAAGAGGTTAAGAGTAAATCACTAATTTGTCTGTCTAGACTGATAAAAATAGGGAAATGCTTCTTACAACATCTGTTCTATCTCTCGATTCTTTGCCTTTAAATAGAGAAAGGAAAGCCATGTTCTTTCTAGTAATCTATTAAGTTATTGCCTCATGGTTTTATAATGTGAGAGAGATTCTTTTTTTTTTTTTTTTTTTTTGCAGTTTTTGGCTGGGGCTGGGTTTGAACTCCCCATCTCCCCATCTCCAGTATATGGGGCTGGCGCCCTAATCCTTTGAGCCACAGGTGCTGTCATGTGTAAAGAATTCTTTAAAATAAATTTCCATATTTCCTCAGATTATCTGTTAAACTCCAAAGGAAGCTAGTTTTAACAGAGTGGTATGTTAGCGAATGTGTTTCACCAAACTGAAGTTAGAGGCCTGCAGAATGTTTATTTGGATATTTTCAGGTGACATTGTGTGTAAGTTAATAAAGGAGATAGCAAGAAATATCATTTATACAGTAAAAATGGCAATAATGCTAAATCTTTTTTATGTCTAACTTGATGTGTTTTAAAACTTCTGAAATAATATTTTTTTCCATGGTGTTCTTTTTAAATAAGGGCCAAATTACAATTCTATATTGAAAACAAAGAAGGTCCTGAATTCCAGTTTTAAAAAGGCATTTTTGCATGTTTTTCTTTTCTATTGTTTCGAGAGGGCTATATAATGACTCTTCTATTATTTATTAACATTTTAATTTCCAAAAGTAAGTTAGAGTTATAAGGAAATAAATGTATCTTGAGATTCTGGAAGATTTTGGTAGGTGTGACTAACACGCCCAAAGGTAAAACTAATCTCACGTCTTATTGAATATGTGCCAACACTTTCTCCCCTTTATTATTAAATAAAGAAGTTATTTCAAAAGAGCTGCAGGGTTTATTATCCCAGGCTACTTATGCAGTGTGAGTGAAATAATATGAATAATATGAATGGAATAAAAATATTTTTACTGTGACAGCCACCTAGATAATAAGTACCTTATCAGCGAAGTACTTCTCACCCATCCTTAATCATTTAATTGTTTCTATCTCACTCCCCCAGTTGAAAAAGGTAGGGGATGGGAAATAGATCTAATAGTTTACTATTCCATCTAAAAACTTCAAAGTTCCCCAGCGTGTTTATTCCGAATCTTCCTAACATGATATTTGTTCTTTGTGGTTGTCTGATTTTGCATGTGATGCTCACTCTGTCTTAACAGAGTGAGTGAGTGTCACAGAACTGTGTGGGTCTTTTTTTGATGAATAGAACCCTTAGTGAAAATCTAATCACTTGGAGCATAAAATATTGCTATTTCTCTACTTATTCTCATGAATTCTTTTAATATTATAGCATCTTATATTTTCACAGTTACATGAATAGAAAAATACAAGCTTAAAGTTTGTTCACCTAAGTGTGACTATTTTTTGTAATACTGAGGATCAAATTCTTTTGGCTAAATACTTATATTAGTGTTTAATATAATGGAATGCTCAAATTGCTGAGGATAATAATAAGCCTACCTAGTACTAGTAGGAAAAAAAAAATCTCTTTTTAGACGAGCAATCATGTCCTTATATCCTTGCGTACACAGAAAACAGTGGATGAGTTAGCATGATCCAGAAGTCCTAAATTTTCATTTCTTCTCCTGCTCCTACAATATGATGTACAATCTATCTTAAAGGATAAATCCTTTAAATAAGTTATCATTATGATTGTTCATAATATAAAAAAATATCGTAGGTCTAGAGTGACATGCTTCTGTGTGTGTTTATGCATCTGTGGTACTGCAGCAGAGAGCTCCCCTTCACAGTGAGATCTGGGGGTCATTTCTCCTGCATACAGCTGGAGCAAAATAGTCTATGGTATGGTATCATAATGAGTTCACACCCTTTGGCAGATAAGAACTATCACTTGCAAGATGAGGAACAAAAAAACACAAATAAAGATGAGTTCACATTTATGTCTTCTTATTTAAAAATTTTAAATCCAGTTAATATATTATAAATTATAATATGTTCAAGTTACCTACCTGTAGATTACTTATATCTCAATGTAGTCATGAATAAAGTACTTAAAAGCTTAACATAAAGATCTGTTTCATCTCTATAGAAGCAAAATGGTTGTTTTGTAGTGGAAATTACTAATCACTTATGTTCTTAAAATAGAATTTCACAAACCAAAATTTTTTTAATGATGCCTTTTGCCTTGCACACAACTATAAAGGATTTACACTTATGATAAATTGGCTCCATTGTAGATAGAACGGTCTTTGCTTGCAAGTGTAGATATCCCAGATCCCACATCCACACTGCATCTGTCACCCTGAAGACAATTGCCTATTTGCTTAAATGTGAGCAAACCGGACCGTCCAGGGAGAGTTACAGGTGGGCTCTGAAGTGGTTCAAAGACATTTGAACTGAGAGTTCTAGGGTCTTGTGAACTTGGATGACAGCTATGTTGATGCTCTACCAGGTGCATTACCAAAACCCAGGATCTTATTAGAAATACATAATTTCCATTCATACTCCAGAATTACTCAATAGAATATGTATTTCAGAAGGATCCACCAGTGATGTGTGTGCATCGAAGTTTGAGACTCAATGATTAAAAAAATAGGGATGTTACAGACGCCAGATGGGCACATCCCCGCGGCCCTTCACACCCTTCTCCCTGTGATGTCAGAAATGTTCAAATCTGAGCTGTAAGATCTGTAAAGACAGGTACTTATTCACTCCTGTAGCCACTGTGGCTGGCTATTTTGAAATGTTGATAACAGGGAGGAATAGGTGCATGTGGAACCAGCAGCTATCTGGGAAATCCCTGTACCTTCCTCTCAATTTTGTTGTGAACCTAAAACTGCTGATGAAAAATTGTCATTAATTAAAAAGTTCTCGACTCGGTGCCCATAGCACAGTGGTTACAGTGCCAGGCGCATACACCGAGGCTGGCATGTTTGAACCCGGCCCGGGCCTGCTAAACAGTAATGGCAACTCCAAGAAAAAATAGCTAGGCCTTGTGGCGGGCACCTGAAGTCCCAGCTACTTGGGAGGCTGAAGCAAGAGAATCGCTTAAGCCCAAGAGTTGGAGGTTGCTGTGAGCTGTAATTTCATATCACTCTACTGAGGGCAATATAGCAAGACCCTGTCTCAACAAAAAAAAGTTCTCATATAACATTCGAATACTCTGTGCAAGAGACCTCTTATCACTTACTGAAAAGTTATAATGATTGTAATAGGAGGGCTTAATTTAAAAAATCACATTATTTTATTTGGCCTTCGAGATTGTAATATATATTTGCTAATATTTGTTGTTGCTTAACGGCATAGGCTCAAGTTCTGTTCTATACCTGTAAATACAAAAATGTTGACATATGAAGTATATAGGCAGCAGTGATTATAGCATACATTCACAGACTCCAGCACTATTCCTTCTGTTTAACATCTAATTATATTTATAACATTGACGACTACAGTTAAAGTTTTATTATGAGGAATTTTGGGGGGTTTAGATTTATTTTGAGTCTACTTTCACTTCCTACTAACATTAATCATGTACATATTGGGAAAAAAAATCAATGCCACATTTGTCTGCTCACTTGTCTTATATGAATTTTTGAAAATGATAACATTAGTTTGTGTCCTTTAAAATGGTAATGTCTTTTTAAATTAAATAGGTATAAGTAGTTTTGAACATATATCTTTAAGGTTTACATAACTGGTTCCATTACTTTTGATAATGAATATTGATTTCTACACCAAGAAGTATTAATGTTATGAGATTAGCAATAATTTGCCTGAAAAATTATTTATGGATGATAGTAGTTAATTATATAAAAGATTTACTATCCCTAAATAAGTTCTGTCCATTTATATGGTCTACTATGATATCAAAAGATGGTGTAGAAAAATTTTATATCCTGTCTAATATCTAGTTAGAATGTTATATTTATTTCAAGTAGGCTTCAAGTGAATTTAATAGTATTTTATGTCATAATTTTTTTTTTAATTTAAGAAATAAATTGAATAGGTCGACAGCATTTTAATCTCATTAATTATATTTACTAACCTATTGACTAAAACACTCAAAATGAATTATAGTTAGGGAACTTAAGGGAATATCATTATAATAAGTAAAATATAACCAATGTAGCCATTATGCCTTTACTCATAATTATTTATAATTTTATTTATCTTGGTATAAGTTAGGAGACACAGGGAATGATTGTGAAGAAAAACAACAATGAAAATAATTAAAAATTATAGCAATAGTAAAAATATGATAAAATGCTATTTCATTTAAAAATGGAGGATTTATTCAAAATTAATAATTCAAGAGAAAACAAAAGACATTAGGAATTTTCTTCAGAAGGAAATAAGTATATGAATTTTATTCTTGAGTAATAAGCAATATTTAATGCATTTTATTTTCTTCTACTTAGTGGAAGAAGAAGATAGAGGAACACATTTCTGAGCAAAAAAATGTATATCAATGTGAGAACATAATACCAACATATATGGATCACTTAAACACCTGTAGCTCTCCTTACTGTTTCAACAACTACCAGGACAAGCTCTGTGGTCTAGAGTTCCTTTCTCAGCTTAATTGTGCAGAGAGCTTACAGTTATAAAACAGGGAATTATGGCCCATGGGCATAATTTATATATGAAATCGTCACCAGATATAAAGAACATTCAAAATTCAATAATAAAACAAACAACCTGTTTAAAAAGATTGAACAGTCTCTTCACCACACAAGATGTATAGATAGCAAAGAGGCAAATTAATGATGCTTTCCATAATTAGTCAGTTATTAGGGAAACGCATCTGCAAACCACAATGGAATATCACTACACATCTATTATGATACCTTAAAGCAAGGCAGGTGACCACAGCAAGTCCTAAGGAAGATGTTGAGGGACTGATAATCTCATAAACTACTACTGAGAATGAATAATGCTGTGAACAATTTGGCAATTTCTTAAAAATTAAATGTTCTCCTATCACATTATCAAAGCTTTCTCTTGTAGGCAGTTACATAAAAGAAACGAAAGTATATGTTCCTGACAAGACTTAGATGTAAATGTTGATAGGAATTTTATTTTAGTAGCCAAACATTGGAAACAACCTAATGTTTATCAACAGATGCTATACCTGTAGAATGAAATAGTACGCAGTGGTGCAAAGGAGAGAACTATCAGTGCATGCACAACATGAATGAATCTCAAACTTACTGCGTCAAAGCATTGTATAGCATCACACATATGGTATGATTGTTTTTAGAACATTCCAGAAAATGCAAACTAAACTGTAATGACAGAAAGGTCACCAGTACAGTACCCAAGACTGGAGGTAGAAGTGGCAAGGGAAGTGAGGTGTGATTGTTTATATTGTTGCAGTTATATGCAGTTCATTTTTTGTAATTTTTGTCTTAATGTGGACATTTTTAAAATATTGCCAAGATAAAATAATAAAAATCTAGAAATCAAGACAAGAATAATAAAACAGAAAATAGAGCTCAGCAACATTCTGTGCTTGTGTACAATGTGTGATTGTGTGTGTGTCTGGATATGTGCACATTGCAGAGAACAGGTCAGAGTCTTCAGGACAATTGACTGGACACAATTGAGCGCGAGTTACTGACAAATGGATTCAATAAGTGCAGAAAGGCAGGTTGAGGCTTGATTGGAGAACAACATAGATTTTACATTAAAAATAATCAGAAATTCCTGGATCATGACGTGTTCAGAGGCATTCTTTAGGAATTTCTAAGGTGTAGGGAATAGATTTGATTCAGATCCAGATACTGGAAATACTAGAAGCCACCATAAAAGTTTAGGAAGAGCTAAGAAAATCAAACTGTGCTTAAAGACAGTATCTTTAGAAAATATAATTAAAGTATGTTTTTTCTTTCTAGAAGACGCACATGAAAGACAAATATAAAGTCATTTTGTCTTGAGGTAGTGAGAAGGAAACTTTACTGGGACATTGAGTAGTATCATAATATTCTCTCTTTATTTTTTTTCCTCTTTCTCTCTCTTTTTTTTTTTTTTTTTTTTTGAGACAGGAGACAAGGCCTCCCTCTGTGCCCACTCTGGAGTGTGGTGGTGTGATCATAGCTCAGAGCAACCTCAGACTCCTGGGCTCAAGTGATTCTCCTGCCTCAGCCTCTCATGAGAGTTAGAAATACCAGCACGTACCACCATGTTCAGCTAGTGTTATTTTTCTTCTTAGTACAGATGGGTTCTTGCTTGCTTCCTCAGGCTAGTCTTGAACTCTGGGCCTTAAAAAATCCTTCCAATTCAGCCTTACCAAAAAGCTAGGATTATAGGCATAAGCCATCATGCCCAGTTTATTCTCTCTTGTTTGGAAAAAATAAAAATGTTCCCTTTTTCTAGGACTTTTACATTTTTGGTTTTTATTGACAAATAATATTTGTACACACTTAGGTACAGTGTGATTTTTGTATACTACATTCTGTTAAATGAAATCAGGGCATTTAGCAAGTCCATCATCTTGCATATTTCTTTATGGTGAGGACCTTCAAAATACTCCCTTCTAGATATTTTGAAATATACAATACAATATTTTTAACCATAGCCACCCTACTGAACAATAGAACATCAAAACTTATTCCTATTACTAACTGTTATATAGCACCCCTTGACCAATTTCTTCCTATTCTCCTATTCTCCCAGTCTCTGGTAACCAATATTCTATGCTCTACTTCTATGAAATCAACTTCTTTACATTCACAAGATGTGAAATTATTCAATATTTGTTTTTTTGTGCCTGGCTTATTTCACTTAATATAATGTCCTCCAGGTCCATCCACATTGCGGCAAATGGTAGTGTTTCATTCATTTGTATAACAACTGAGTAGTGTGTGTATATATTATATATTTAGAATATTTTATTCATTTGTTGATGAACACTTAGATTGATTCTAGATCTTGGTCATTGTAAGCAGTGTTGCAAAAAACATTGGGGGAATATTTCTGATGACTTCTTGTCGGCAAAACTCATACTGTCTGTTCCATTTATGAAAGACAATGACTTACATAGAGGGAAAATTAAAAGATGACTCCTACCTTGTAAGTAGGTGTAGTCTGTCATGTGAGGATTGGAAAAAGGATTGTGGCTTGGAAGTATAAAAGTCAAACCTTGGAGTCTGCACAGCTCAGCACCAGGACCATGCGTTGGCCAATTGGATGAGGTCTGAATGTTTCCTTATATGGTGCATATTTGGAAGGACCCAGAACTCTGTACATACTAAGGTTGTTTGAGGAATGAGTTTTATGAAATCTTGATTTTATGATATTAAGAAAAAGTATTTAATCTGCTAAGAAAAATTAGGAAGTCAAGTAGGCAGGTTGAGAAAATATTGACAGAGAGTGAAAAATGTTACAAATTTTAGAATATATTTTAACCTCCAGTCCTTACATTTTAATTATCTCTGACTATAGCTTTAAAAACTTTTTACTTTAATGAATTTTTTATTTTGAAGTTGGACTGGTGAAATGATCAGCTTCACTTTCACTTGTTCTAATGCACCTTGTATATACACAGGCATGATTAAATCACTTTCCCCTGGTTATTCATCATCAGTTTTCTTTTGCAAGTACTTGAGGCCATTAAGATTTCTTTAGATAAGAAAAATTTGGTGTTTATCCCTATTTTAACATTTATCCCAATTCTAATATGTTCCTTCCCCATTGAAATCTCATTAAACTTCTTTTGATAACTCAGAATAAGAGGATTCTTACCCCACCTTTCCTACCTCCCACTCCACTGGTAGTTCCAACTCCAAAGAAAAATCATAAGGAAAGAAAAATCTTTTCCCAATAAATAATAGATATAAGGAGAGAGATGACTGGCTACTCATTGTTTTGTGAAATTTGGGGGATATTTTTAATATCCTTTTGAACTTTTGGAATTTTTTAAAAATATATGAATGCCTCTTCAAAGGAAGGGACAGCTTATTTTCTTTTTATCTATTATGATAGCACCAGTGAATTGAAATAAAATAAAAAATACGACATATCAACTTAGTATGTGTTACAGACTGAATCCCACCCCCCCAATTTATACCTCAGAGTCCTCACCTCCAGTGTGACTGCATTTGGTGATTGGGCCTTTAAAGAGATAATAAAGGTCAAAGGATGTCTTAAGGGTAGGGCCCTTATCCAATAGGACTGATTTCACTGTAAGAGGAATAGAGGCCAGAACACACAGAAAAGGTCAGGTGAGGGCACAGCCAGAAGACCTGCACCTGCTGAGAACGGCCCCAGGAGAAACCAGCCTGCATCTTGAATTTCCAGTCCCCAGAATTGTGAGAAAAGAAATTTTTGCTGTTGAAACCACCCAATCTGTGGTATTTTGCAATAGCAGCTTTAGCTGACTGATATACATATTTTAAAATGCTACTGCATACAAATATACTGTTCAACACTATTCCTATGTATAAACATTTTCCTATACCTTTCTACATTTTTCATTAAATTACATATTTATTGAGCACCTTCTGTGTTCCACTCACAGCCCCAGATGAGGGGCATGGCTCACATCCTCACTGAAGCAGGGATGTGCCTATCCTTTCCCCAGTTGTTTCAATTATGTATATCTAAGACACACAGAAGGCAGGCACAATGGCCCACACAAGCTAGTAGTCCCAACTAATTCAGGTTAGAGAAGTCCTTCAGCCCAAGACTTCAAATCCAGCCTGGGTAAAATAGCATAAGAAAAGTACATAGAATGAGAAGTATTTGGCCCTAAAGTAAAAATTTTCTGCTCTTTCCCTTGACCCTTCTCTCTTAGAATGTAAGCTTCCCTCAAGTTTCATATTTTTTGATTATTGCGTTATGCCCAGAGTTTAGTTCTAGATACGTACGTAGTGCTCTATCCTCAACAAAATGTTAAAATGACTTCACTATTTATTGTTCGTTATTAAAGATTTTTTGATGTCATAAAATATGAATATTTTAGATATAGTCACAGTGACATATTTGTTAACAATTTATTAACAAATGTCTATTACTGTTGTATTAACATTTGACTTCTATTGGTAGAGATATTTTGAAACTATGAATGCACATGTAATTTGTCTTGCCATTTTGGACGTAGGAAGAACATATCAAAGTCGATGGGAGATTGGAGAGTTTACTTAGATTCTGGATTCCCTCTCCATCTCTGTCTCTATCTCTATTTTTTTTTCATTCCTACATCTATTATAAAAAATTATAAATCACCATATTATAAATAATAATGAACAATATTGCCCCATTATTTTCTTTTCTTTGTTGCATTTTCTTTGTTTTAGATTGTAAATAAATTATATTTTTGAAAAAAGTGTACTAAAACTTGAATGAATCAAAACAATATTGTCATTCCTCATCATGATAAAAATCATTTGCCTCCTTATCTACATTTTCACTGAAAGTTTATTGAAGCTTCTACCCTACCTTGCCTAAAATACAAAAAGAATGTCCTAATTGGCCTAATTTTTTTCATGCTTCATGCTGATGGCAAAGATATTATCTGAGATCATAACCCTAATTGTATTAATGTCTTTCTCAAAATAAGTAAATAAATAATAAATATATTCCTAGAATCTACAAAATACAGTTCAGATTAATTGACATCATATTGACAGTCAGTCCTTCATTATTTACTTTTCTGTTTGTTTATTTTCTGACATAAGACCTCACTTTGTAGCTTATACTGGAGCAGCAGTGTCACAGTCACAGTTCACTGCAACTTCCAATTCCTGGGCTCAAGAGATCCTCCCAGCTCACGCAGCCTCCGGGACAGCTAAGACTACAGACACAAACCACTGTGCCCAGGGAATTTTTTAAAAAAATTTTTGGAAAGATAGGATCTCTCTATGTTGCCCAGGCTGGTCTTGAATTCCTGGCCACAAGAGATGCTACACCTCCGTGTCCCAAAGTGCTGAATTACAGATGTGAACACAATTCAACCCTACAGTCTTTCATTTAGATCTGATCTCCTCATGCACTTTAGAGCCCAAAGTGGAAGAGTATAATAAACACTTTAGTTTCAAAAGCCTCAATGTATTTGTGTTGTGCTGTTATTGAGACTTGAACTGCTCAATTTCTGCCCATTGAGACACAATTTATTTTTTAAATTTGAAAATTGCACACTTACTTCCTTCTTACGAGAATCTCCTAGTGAAAACAAATTGCTCTTCACATTTGATCCCTTCATTCCAGATTATGACTCTATTATGACCATCATATACATACCACATTGCATGACAAATTGTGGTCTAATTGATGAACTAAAAATTTTTAACGATATTCCCTGTTTCTGTGGAACAGTGGTAGGAAATGGCCTATATGTGTTTGGTAAATTGATTTCAAGTTAAAAAATAATTTATATTTTAAAGAATAACATTTTACAACAAGTAAATGGAGTGTAGGTTTAGATGGAAACATTAGACTAAATTTTAGGTAGACACTATAACAGCATGCCGGTTTTCCTCTTTGTTAGTGATTAAAATTCTTAGTAGTTACTATTTATGAGTGAAGTATTTTTATTAGTGGATCAGCACATTTTTTCCTGATGTCTATTAAAAAGTTAAAAATGTATCTATTTATAGAGTTGTCTTTATTATAATCTTAGTATCTACTAAGGTATTACAATCAATACAAATTAGAACAAATTTTTGCATGTCTACCTTGGATTATAATATCACATACTCATAAAATCTCAATTATATGCTCAAAAATGTTTCACCTTATTTTAAAAACTGAAGAAATATATTGTGTTATCGTGTTTTATCTCTTTAAAATAGTTTTGTAAATAGAGAGCTGTATTATTTAGATCTTTGGGCCTATATTACTAGTTGGATATTTGAAACACTAAACTTGATAGAGAGAGGGAAGAAGGGAGATGAGTGGGGGGGTGACTGTGTGTAACACATCTTTTGGGGGCAGGACACAATTATAAGAGGGACTTTACCTAATAAATACAATCAATGTATCCTGGTTCAAAAAAAACAAAACAAAAAAACAAAAAAAAAAAAAAGAAAGAAAAGAAGAAAAAAAATCTATTAGGACTTAATTTATGGCCTAACATAGGGTCTATCCTGGGAAATGTTCCAGAGACACTGAGAAGACGTGTCTGCTGTTGTTGTTTGGGACAGTGGTCTGTATATGTCTGTCAGATCTAGTTGGTTTATTGTGTTATTTAAGTCCTTTTTTTTCTCATTTATTTTATCTATCCTTTATTGAAAGTGAGATACTAAACTCTCAACAATTATTGTAGAAATGTATTTCTCTGTTCAATTATATGAATTTTTGCTTTGTTAAAAAAATAAATTCTGTCACAAAAATATCATAGAGCTCTATATTGTCATAGCACTATCTTCTTGTCTTCACTGGCAGATAGGGGGCAGCTTCATTCAGCTATTCCACACATAATATGAACAATATGGTAGCTAGATTATGTCTGTTACCGATGAAAACAATATTTTCTTCTTCTTGTTATTCATTCATAGTTTTCTAGATTCACAATCCTCCAGGGAGTGTCATGAATCCACCTAACATTCCCAAGGGCTGGATACTGCATTCGTATATGTGATTTAGCTGACAGATAAAGCCCATACAGCTAAAACCTCAACAGACTGTGTAGCTGTGAATCCTGAAAATGCCACTCTGTTGATAACACAACCAAAACAATCCAATCCCAATTTACTCCCCTATCTTAATTGCTTGCATATATGCCAAAGATCTTTATAACAATAGAGGATGACCTGGTTTTGAGTATTTGCAAAGTAATGTACAGAAATAATGGATAACAACAAAGAAAAATAATTATACTTTTTTGGGCTTCTTTAGTGGGGATTATAAACTGTATAATTCTTGGATTTGCATAGCAGTTATTTGTTTATATGGTAGTAAATAGATGTAGTCTTTCCCTTTAATGCCATGAAAGACAAGGAGATGGGGACATGGTCTAGATGAAAACATATGGGAAGATGTAAATTATTGGTAATGTTATTTTTCTTAGATTCCCCTTGATTATTACAAAATACAACTGATTGATGTGCATATTTATAATTTTGTGTAAACAAGTTTATGTTATAAAACTTATGTAAAGAGAGAAGGCAGGGAGGCAGTAATTGATTTCCCTTTTCACCAGGCAATGCCCTCTGAACTTAGGGAGTGTGTTTTGCTGGGCAACTAACGAGGTGTTGGAGGCCTGCATTCACCTATGACTTGTATCTTTGTGTTGGTTGTTTACTCATTCAATAATATCTTAAAGATCAACTTAAGAAATATTGGAGTCAATCATTTTTGCTGTTCAGATGTTGAACCCCTACCCTAGTTATGTACCACAAAACTGAATAATTGAAAACAGTAACCATTTTGTTATACCTCAAGATTTTGAGGTTTGAGAATTTTGGCAGGTCACTGCTAGACAATTCTGTTGTATGGCATCAGTGGAAACCACCTATTGTTTCAGCTGCCAGAAGGACTAATATACAGGGTACAAGAAAGTTTCACTTCAAGCTCACATGTTTGGTGTATTCATTGGGGTTTCCACAGCATGGAATTCTCAAGTAGTCAGTTGTCTTACATAAAGCCTTAGGTTTCCAAGAACAAGTTTTCTAGAGAGCCTAATGGAAGCTACATGGCCTTCCCAGCCGTGGAAGTGTTGTGGCATCTCTCTTGTGGTACTCTCCTGGGTGAAGAGGTCACATACCTCCCCCGATTTAAAGGAAGAGTGAATAGACCCAACTATCAGTGGCAGGAGTATCAAAGAATTTCCAGCCCTACTTTAGAACTGCCAGACTCATAGAAATTAAGAATTTCGTTTTATGCCATCATTTTATAAATTCTAAATATCCATTTACTTTTTTAAGTCATTTTTTCGATAGTTCCCTTCATATCAGATCCTGAACTGATAAAGTTTACCAGGACCCAGATAAGGCTTTAGAAAATGTGGCCTCTATTTTCTTTTCTTTTCTTTTTTTTTTTTTTTTTTTTTGGTACTTTGCACATGCAGTCACTACTCAAACGCCTTTCTTTCATTTGTACAAATTGATACATTTCTATGTTGTACAACACAAAATATAAATATAGTCGACATTGTACAATGATTATTTCTGTCTCTCATTTAGTGTAGCTGATGCTAAAATAAAGTCCCAGCCTGAGCTCATGCTTTGGGTAGCTAAGGGTTGTACAAGCTGCTTTCCTTCTTCTCCAGCCTCATTATCATTCCTTGCTTCGTCTTGTCTTTGTTTCTTCCCCTTTTTATAGATGCTGTCACTAAAGCTGTTAGCAATTCAGGATTCCAGTCAGGAAGGAAGTTAATTTACTCTCAGCACCAACTCTTGGTCATGCCCCCTGCCCCCACCACATTGTAGTGCTAGCTCTTATGAAGCTGTTCATTTTCAACCCCTCCCTCTCACTCTTTGTCCAATGTATTTGATCCACAAGCAGAGGGCTTAAAAAGTTATTAGGAACATGTTGAACTTGAATCCTTATGTTCTCATGCATTGGCTATAACAATCAACCCATGGTCAATTATGTTTCATCTTTTCAGAGTCTACATATATATATATATATATATATTTTTTTTTTTTTTCAAGCAAACTGTGATTTTTATATCTACCATTTCTTCTTTGTTGATTAGGTTAAATGGTGCTATAACAAAAAATTTAATTTCATCAATTATTTATATCTCTGAAATATTGCTCCTCTAAAAATGATAGGATAAATGCCTGGTTGTTTTTTTTTTAATTTTCAAGGTAATTATCTTGTTTCTTGAAATCTTCTAGATATGAATAAAAAAGGTTTTGTTTCTGCATTTGCTTGTTTTAGTATCTGTATGTGTTCATAAATTTAAGCATATTTCATGTGTTTTAGTCCATTCCAGTAATTATTCAATGGTCCCATATTTGGCCAATGGGCCTCTTCAACTCTTTGACATATACATGACAAACTTTTATGACTTTCTAGCTTTCTGGACTGTACATTTTCTGCTTTCCAAAATTTATTCAAGAAATACCGTTTTCTTTAAATTGAAATGTATTTGGAGGCCCCAGCTGTGGAGGTAGGGGTGCTTATTGCTACTCTATTTGCCATCGTCTATGGTATTTTTCTCAGAGAAAATGCACATATACATGCTTGTATAATCACACGTATACACTCAAACCCAGAAATGCATACATAATGTTTTTTAAGATAAATTTTGGAACATAAAGATTTTACTTATTGGCATTGATCTCACATATTTTTCTCAGATACCAAAAATGAAATACAGTTTTCATTTAAATTAATGAAAAGGCAAGAGGGAGGTCAGAAGAAACTTTTGTCATAGATTTCTTCTCTCAAATTCCAAAAAGTTGGATGTGTTTAGTTCTTTTTGTTTTAAATGTGTACTTAGATGATTTATAGGATTAGCATTATGAACAGTGAAAATTAGGACTTCTTCACCTGCCCTACTCTTTTATCCACTCTAATTCCTGATGATTAATATTCTTTAAATGAGGTTAAAGAATCTCACTGCATACAGATAAAAGCATTATATGGACACACCCTAGTATATATGACACAATGTCTGAAATCCGTTCACACTAGGAGATTTATCAGTTTATCAACACGAAGGCAATGACTTAACAAAATTCTTCCTGTTTTCTAATAGGGTGAAAGTTCATAACCTGAGAGTGGGACGGATTTCTTCTCAAGGAGCAATATCAAAAAGAAAGAAGTCTAAGGATCTCAGTGTAATGAAACATTCAATTCTCAGGTCTCGAGATGCTGTATTGCCCAATTAATTATACATAAAAATGTAGCTACTAGGTGACTAGGCAGAGAAGAAAAAGAGCTGACTGAAATAAGAGCTAAGGGTCTGTATGGTTGAAAGGAAAATCGAGAAATGAGACAGAAGCTTTGCATTATTCAAAGTTTTTTTTAAATCTGTCCCTATTCACATTGAACAGAAAATGAACTGCCCAGAATTTTCGTATCTCACTCTCAAGCAGTCTTATGCTATGCACTGGAGCAAGAATGCTGTCATTCAAAATTCATTAAAGTATGTTCTGAACACCTTCTATCAACCTCATAAAAACTGTCCTGTTGGCCAGTCTTGCTCTGCATAATTAACTGAGGCAGGATTTTTAATGATTCTTTTTTGTTATTGGTCACCTGCATTTTTATCAAACTCAAGTCCCATAATTTTCATTTATCAAAACTTTACCTTTGATGACTCAATGTTAAATTACCCACCCACTGGTATATGGTGGGTATTTTCCTATTTTTTGTTTTAAATGTGTATTCTAGAACAATTTTCTTGTTCCTGAGTCTTTCTACTCCTACACACAGTTTATCTTTGTAGGACTCTTGTAGTCACAGAAAAGGGAACCCTTAAATTGGGCTCACTGAATGGAAACCCAAGGAATCTCTCAGGAAAAAAAAGCAAGGCACTCCCGGAAACCTTACCAGCTACATCTTGTAACTTGCTAGTCTGTCATCCATTATTTTTCTATTTTGGCTTCAACTGTGTACCATGGAATATTTTTCAACTTCAGATCTCTCCCTGCCTATAAGCTCTTAATCATCCAAGCACACACATCTGAGATAATCTAGCTCATCCTTTTAAAGCTAAGCATTGGCATTATGTGTTGTTATGATGAGGTAGTGGAGGATTGATCGGACAAGCTTTGTGATACCAAATATGTGTAAGGCCATTCAGCAAGAATTTCACTGGGGATGAGGGATATTACCTAACTCTAAATATATTTAATATGAGACATTTGTATAGTAGTTGTATGAGATAGTTACTTTATTCTCTTCACCACCTGCCATTTTACTTTAAAGTACTTTAGCAGTTTCTTATATTCTATACTATGGGAGCTATTCTATACTTTGGGAGCTTTTTTCCTAGCAAAACAAAATAAAACTCCATATTGTATACATTGGGAAAATACCTTATTTTACATAATTTTGTTTAAAACACTCAGTTGTGCTAAATTTTTGGAATTTTTCTAATCAGATAAAAAGACAAGGAACTTAAAAAATAACAACAACTAGTTGTCTTTATCTTCTGTTTCTACAGATTTAAGTGCAGTGCTGATACACAGCCAACATTTGTTTATTAAAAAAAAAAAAAAAAAAACTTCTGAGTGCTTACTAAACACCAAGTTGTGCATGACTAATAGATCCCCAATAAAGGACAAAGAAAATAAGGCTCTCAAAGAAGAGACAGCAAGAAAACAGATCATTTCTATACATGATGATAAATGGTATAATAAAAATAGTAAAGATTCTGTGTCCTTATGTTTTAGTTCAGGCAGCTACAACTAAACACTGGGTATCTTGAGTAACAAACAAGTCTGTTAATAGTTAACACAGTTCAGAAAGCTTGAAATCCAAGATCAAGGTGTGAGGATGGCCTGGTTCATGGTGAAGGCCTTCTTTCTAGTTCTGTTTTCTCTTTATATTCTTACATAGCAGAGAGAGGAGAGCAAGGAATCTCTCTAGTATCTTATTAGATGAGAACTAATTCTATTCATGAGGATTCTACCCTCATGACCTAACCACCTCCCAAAGGACCCATCTCCTAACACCACCATAGAGGGGTTTAGGATTTCATAATGTGAATTTTGAAGATTCATACACATTCAGTCTGTATACCTTACTATGTTCCAGACTCCATAATGAGTGCTTTATAAATATTGATTCATTAGTATTTTCATTATAATTCTACTGGTCAGGTGCTGTTATTACAATACCATTATTAGAGATGAGGAATTGATACCACAGGGAGATGTATAATGTGTTCAAATTCACATCAGTAAGTGATAGGAACTGCCGTTCTAAACCTGACATTGAATACTTATAGTGAGTAATGTGTTACATGAGCATAAGAGGCATTTCATAGGCAATTTTGATACAAATAGATCATTTGCCAAAAATGTATTCCTGCATTTCAATTGTTTTCATGATGATTCCTCAAATTGTAATACAAGTACAAGAATTTAGCCCCTGATTATTCGCTGTCTGGGGTTCTCATCACAGGTTTTCTATGCACGCACGCGTGTGAGTGTGCATGTGTGTAATTGGCTAACAGTCCCAAGATTTTCTTGAGCTCTCCATATGACTAGACCTTGTTTCACATAACCTTCTGCCATTTGTGGACTTAGCTCATTAAATATTTGTTAACAGGTTGAAACAGTCTGGTAGTGGCTCCCAAAACTTCACATTCAAAAGGCTTAAGAAAAAAGAAGCTAATTGGAGTCTAAATTCTGAAAAAATTTTCTCTAGTTACATATTGAATTTTGCCCTCCCCCCCAGTTCATATTTGATTATTTATAGTCAATTCCTTCTCGTTCACATAATCTTCTCATTATGGCATAAAACTTAGAAAGAGTGTCCATGAAATATTTGTACAGTTAGTATGACCTCAGCTTTATCTCTCTCTTTTTTTTTTCTTAAATCATAGCTGTGTACATTAATGTGATCATGGGGCACCATACACTAGTTTCATAGACTGTTTGACACATTTTTATCACACTGGTTAACATAGCCTTCCTGGCATTTTCTTAGTTATTGTGCTAAGACATTTACATTCCACATTTACTAAGTTTCACATGTACTCTTGTAAAAATAAATGTTTCTCAGAATTGTGTTCACACAAATGTCTTTTATAGATTCTTTGTCATCTTAGTCTCCTTAGTAAATCTAATAATATGATTAGAGTTGCTCAGATAAGCTTCCACGTCCAGGTTTTATTCATTTCTGATTCATTGTGTCTATTATTAAACCCAGCTGTTGATGTTTTTGAACAAACCGATTTCTGAATTAACTCTACATTGTGTTCTATAATAACCCCACTTCAGTATTATCATGGGTTGCTCCCAATTTACTTTTAGATAATTAAAGCCTCTCTTTATTTCTATCCAAGTTGTCTGTTTTATTTCCCAGAACACAAGGATGTGATTTCAGTCATGTTGCTCTGGGGGTCTAAAGTGGATAATCATTTTCTACATCTGCCCTCCGCCGTGTCTGCTTGCAATATACGTAGCTATATCCCTATCCTGGGCTTCTTCTCATTGGCATTCACATTTTTACTGATGTATTATGTCCTTCTGCCACAAGCTATTCCTTGTCATTTTCCTATAAAATCTGTACCTTTGTAACAGAATTGTCCTAATTTCCCTAGCATATTAGATACATGTTTTTCCTATATTGATTTGTTTATTATGATTATTTTTGTATGTCTGCCTCAGAACTTATGGCATCTATAACTGAAACATAAAAAAGTATACACATTTCTTAATATCTGAATATACAATTTGCAAGTGGTAAGAGGAGTGAACAAAATCTAAGTCATCACAAATAAATTTTTGCTTATTTTATTTTTTGTTTGAAAACTTGAAATACATTCAAATATATACATTGCTGGATAAACAGAACAAAGGAAAAAGTGATTTATATAATTTTCATCTTCAGTATTCTGACAAATTTATTTTTAGAATAGCATACCTATCATTATGCATATATATCTGAATGTGTGTATACAAGTATAGGTATACTTAAATATTCTATATTCTTTATAGGTTTATTTTAAACTCTATATACTTTATATTAATATCTAATTAATATATGTAATTCTTTAACAAAT
Organism: Loris lydekkerianus; assembly: GCA_963574355.1. Taxonomy (NCBI): domain Eukaryota; kingdom Metazoa; phylum Chordata; class Mammalia; order Primates; family Lorisidae; genus Loris; species Loris lydekkerianus. The sequence goes on along the minus strand of CAUYPK010100087.1, from coordinate 2,047 downwards.
AACTACTCCTAAAATGACAAAATAAAGTAATAAAATTTATGATTAATTTGCACAATTGCTATTATATTTTTCCATAGCTGGAGTTTAGAACTGATGTGGCTAGGATGAGTATCTTAGATTTTTTAAATTTCTCTCTCTCTCTGTATAAAGTCATTATTTTCCAGGATTGGCAAAATGCAAATTTCCTAGGAAGACTACATTATTATATACTTTTATTGTAAAATAGACATTGAGAAATATAGTTGGTGTAAGTAGAAAATTTCCATGAAGGTAAAATTCATTATCACTATTATACATCTTACTTTATTATTTAATAACTTTTTTACTTATTTAATAACCTTCTAACTCCTTTTTCTTAATGAGAAGAATAACATCTTCACACTGAAATCTATATTCCCAGAAAATTGGAAGGCATATTTGGAGATTGTACACATGAATTTAATGCTATGTAGTGATTAAAAACAATAACAATGAACGCTTCAACTTTTTGTTTAGAGACACCCAAATTTCTAGACATTCCCACTATTTCTATCAAGCAAAAATATATTGTCCCTTAGTTTAGCATATTTACAAATATGTCATCTTTACCTGTTAAGAAATAAGATTTCCTTCATTTTAATTTTAATCTTCTAGCGGCATGTACTTGAAAAGGATTAGATTTAAAATAACAGAAATCCAGATTTTCCTCTTACTTGCCAATATGCCCCACTATATGAAATATATCATAAGAATTCCACCTGATGTAAATGGTTTTTCAGAAAGGAGAAGAGTTGGGAAAATAATTTCTTAAAACTGTAGTGTTCTTATCACTTGCTGGTAGGGGGATGCAATAATTATAGCAATTTTTCAGACTTTGGAATTTCAGTCACTCAATTTTAAATAATAAACCTTCTCAAAATATACGCAAATGTTGCACATAGGCGAATGTAACAAAAAAAGTAATGTTGTATGTGCAGGGCACTTTTGATTATAGGGATTCCCTACAAGGTCTGACAATTAACTTTACCTACTCATCTTACCAAAAGTCCTGCATACTTTCAATATGATATTCATTGCTGAATATCACTACAGTTACCTTTGAGCTACTCTGCTTAGAAGGGTGCATGGATGCTAACAGCTACTCCACCCTTCAGAGCAACTTTAGAACTCTTTCTGAAATGGCCATTAGAGCTGCTGTTGTATGAGGTCTGACAGTTAAGTGCACAAACTTAGCCTAGAAAAAAGTGCTTTAAAGTGTTCACTCAGCACTGGTGTCAGTGCAAAGCTTCTCCCGGGGAGTATCTTGAAGGTGACCATAGGGATATTAAACAACGAGATAATGTAGCACTTTTTATGCGATGAGTTTGTGAACTTAATTGTTCAACTTCCTATGACAACAGCTCTGATAGCTGTCCAGGAAAAGAGTTCTGAAATTGTTTTAAATGTGGACTCTATGCTGGTGCCAGTGCATACCTTCCCAAGGTAAATACTTCAAAAGAGATCAGAGTCATGTTTAGCAATGAGGCATGTAGCACTTTTCCTAGGATGAGTTCACAAACATAATTGTTGATTTTTGTCCTTTGCTGTGGAGAAATTTTTAAATTTAGTTGTCCCATTAATTTTTTTTGTTGCTGCTTTATATCCCTTTGTGGTCTTAGTCAAAAATTTTGCCTCAGTTGATGCTTAGAAGAGTTTTTCCAATAGTGTCTTCCAGAATTTTTATGATTTCAGGTCTTACATTTATAGCTTTATTCTAACATGAGTTAATTTTTGTGTATTGCGAGAGATAGCAATCCTGTTTTATTCTTCAGTATGTGACTATCCAGGTTTCCCAGCACCATTTCTTTCACCAGTGCATGATTTTGTCTGTTTTGTCAAAAATCAGGTGATCATAGCTATATATTTATTTATTTATTTATTTTTATTGTTATTGTTAAATCATAGCTGTGTACATTAGTGCAATCAAGGGGTACAATGTGCTGGTTTCATATACAATCTGAAATATTCTCATCAAACTATTCAATGTAGCCTTCACGGCATTTTCTTAGCCATTGTAAGTTTCGCCTGT
>CAUYPK010100083.1:0-17260 GCA_963574355.1 Loris lydekkerianus | reverse complement strand
ATTACATTCATAGTACCCAAAGACGGGTAAGATCACTCTGCATTCAGTCAACCTAAGACAGGGACCAAACCATTGATGTTTGTATCCCCATGATGGGTAAGACTGAAACTGCAAGAGCAGGCAACCTAAGACAGGGGCTGTGTTTATCCGCCATACAAAAAACAAAAGAGGGGATTGTTGGGCCCTGCCATGTGCCTGAGGCCTAGTGCAACTTCCCGAGCCTGACTAGAAGTAGATCCATGGAGATACTTCCGTGTAGCGACGACTCAGCAAGGACCGGCCTGAAACTGCCTCTACCTAGATACAGCCAATGTGGTACCATGCCACTGGCCAGACCCTGTCACGCACCTCTTCTCCCGCCTTCTTTCCCCGCCCCTTCTCCACAATTAAATAAATAAATAAATAAATAAATAAAAAATATTAAAAAAAAAAAAAAAGAAAAAACAAACAAAAACAAAAAAGAAAAGAAAAGAAAAAAAGCTACATCATTTTACCATAAGGACATAGGTACTAGAATGTTTATCACAGCTCAATTCACAATTGTCAAGATGTGGAAACAACCCAAGTGCCTATCTACACGTGCAAATCTTGCCTGCAGAAGAATAAACTCATAATCTCGCCTGCAGAAGAAGAATATCATAATCAAGAAACTGTGGCATATGTATGCCATGGAATACTATTCAGACATAAAAATATGGTGACTTTACACTTTTTGTATTAACTTGGATGCAGTTGTAGAACATTCTGCTTAGGAAAGTATCACAAGAATGGAAAAGCAAGTATCTAATGTACTCAATTCTAATATGAAACCTGTAGATGAAAAAATATACACCCATTCAAGAGAAAAACACAATTAAACTCAAGTGGAGGGGAGAGGGCAGAGAAGAGGAGGGAAGGGGACTGATGTGCTCTCACTTAACAGGCACAATGTAAGGGTATATGGCAAACTGCATGTTGAAGGGCACATCTATAACTTGGACTCTACCTTACAAATGCAAACACAGTATCTTAATTATCTGTGTCCTCATATTAATCTGAGAGAAAAAGTAGTAAACCACGTTGATGGTATGTATGATGTGATACCACATGATGAAGTGGCCCTTTACTTCAAGGGCTGATAATCCAGTAAGCTCAGACTAATTATGAGAAAAGCTCATACAAATCCCAGTTGAGGGACATTCTATAGAATACCTAACCAGTACTCCTCATTACTGTCAAGGTCACCAAAAACAAGGAATGTCTGAGAAACTGTCACAATCAAGAGGAGCTGAAATGGACATTACAGCTGAATGTAAAGTAATATGCCTGATGGGAATCCTGGATCAGGAAAAGGACATGAGTTAAAAAGTAAGGAAATCCAAGAGCTCAGAAGTTTGACACCAGCCAGAACAAAAGCAGAACCATGTCTCTACTAAAAATAGAAAAATTAGCTGGCTATTGTCATGGGAGCTTGTAGTACCAGCTATTTGGGAAGCTGAGGCAGGAGGATTACTAGAACCAAGGAGTTTGAGGTTGCCGGGAGCTAGGCTGACACCACAGCACTCTAGCCTGGGCAACAGAATGAGGCATCGCTGTCTCAAAAATTAATAATAATAATAATAATCTATTGATATTGACTTATTAATTATGACAAATACACCAAACTAATGTAAGAGGTTATTATGATAATAGCAGAAACTAACTATGGGAACTCTCAGCGCTATCTTCACAATTTTCCTGTAAATCTGAAATTATTCTAAAAGTTTATTTTTAAAAATTGACTAATAAAGTGTAGCGCAGTGGCTTATGCCTATAATCCCAGCACTCTGGGAGGCCAAGAAGGGGTATTGCTTGAGCTCAGGAGTTCAAGACCAGCCTGAGCAAGAGCAAGAGCAAGAGCAAGGGCAAGACCCATTTCTAAAACTAGCTGGGCACTGTAGTGGGCGCCTGTAGTCCCAGCTACCCAAGAGCTGACACAGGAGGATTGCTTGAGCCCTGAAGTTTGAGGTTGCTATGAGCTATGATGCCACAGTACATTACCCAGGCAACAGAGTGAGACTCTGTCTCAAGAAAAGAAAAAAAAAATGACCAACACAGAACTGGTCAGTTTCTACCCAGCCAGTGAAGCTTGACAACTCTGGCTGGACTTCAGGCCATTTTGTTGGTAGGTACTGGCTACTGTCCTGCACCCAGAGTATCTCATGCTGGGGTCAGGTGTGGGAAGAACCTTGATGAACTAAGGAATCATTGTTAATAACTTCTACTGAAAAAAATTACACAGCCACATCATATAGCTTGCATTCTTGTCAAATTACTATTAATCTGGAATATCATAAGCCTACAATAGCAAATAAGAAACAGATTTTTTTTTATTCATCAAATGCAGGTAACATTTCCTTGCCTGTGACCTACATTTTTACCCTGCAGAGGACAAACAGCATTCTAAATTCTGTCCGAGAGGTAGAAAACTCAACATCTTCAGTGTTAAGCAGACAAATGAGCAGATTGCCTGAGAGAAAGACAATAGGCCCAGGGGTACCAGGGTGGAATGGACTGCCTGAGTCAAGGACAACAGGCATGACTGAGCTCTTAATAAAACGATAGCACCTGCCCCACCTCAAAGCATTCACGTCAAATATTAGTTAAAATGCCATGATAGGCCAACCAAAACTTGCTTCTGTTCACCAGAAATCTCTCCTCTGAAAGACCAATTAAATTGCAAAGAATTCCTTAGACAGCCTTGAGTGAAATTGTGCTGTTTTATTCTGTTCAGACTCCATCTAGAAATATCCATCATGAGAAATTTTAATGCATATTAATGAATTCCTCCAATTTAAATAAGGCTTGTTCAATATGCAGATAAGTAATGTATGTTTTTACACTGAATAACTAGTGATAAGGAAATAAGTCACTTTCTGGTATCTTTGTCAAACTACATATCCAAGGTATATACGTATTTTTAAGTTTGACAATAAAATTTAGGGTATTGTCAGTTTTTTATGTCAGGGAAATCAGTAGTTTTTTGATTTATTTAGTTATGAGCTCTTTTGAGACTAGATTTTCAAATAATAGATTCCACAAAGAGTTTCTTTTTCCAGACAGTCTTAAAAATAACAGAGAATTTCACTATTTATTTAATAACCAAGCACATACCTATTGGTTTTCTCCCACGGAAATGCTGTTAAAATTAGTCAAGAATAATGAGTGAGTTTAACATTAACCATTATTAGAAGAGACTAGAATTAAGACTGCCAACTATGGCTTACTACAAAAATATTCACAGAAGAAGAAAATTCACTGGCTGGATTCCTTTGGGCTAAAGCACTGTTTTCCATTATAGGAGCTGCAGAGGATATACAGGAATAATGATGTAAGTCTCCCACAAAAAGAAATCCCAGTTAATGCTTATATTGGACTGATTCTTTGTGTTTGGGAACACTAAAGCTAAAGTAACATTTTTTTCATAACCTCAAGATAATAATTTGTAAATTTCTTGGTAATTTAAGATAGCCATATAATGCACCAAAAAATCACCCATGACCTTGTTAAATTCAACACATAGAGTTCAGTGGTTTTATTACTTTGCTTACAATAGTATTTGATGGTATTATTCATTTTTCTTCTTAAAATAACCAAATCCATAGCTCTGACTTATAATTTGCCTTTTAGCTCTCTAGTTTCTGTTATAAATAATTTTTATTGATACACGTACTTAATGATTTTACCTATTTCTGGGATACATGTGCTATTTTGATTTATGATGAAATTATGTAATCATCAAATCAGGATAACTGGAATGTCCTATCACCTCAAGCCTTTATCATTTCTTTGTATTTTGGAAACATTCCAAATCTCCTCTAGCTATTTTGAAATATACAATAAATTAGTGTTAACTAAAGTCACACTACTACGTTATCACACACTAGAATTTTTCCTTCTATCTAACACATTTTTCTACCTATTAGCCAACTTTCCTCATCCCCCTGCTCCTCCTTATCCTTCCCAACCTCTCATAATAACTATCCTATTCTCTACCTCTATGAAATCTACATCTTTAGCTCTTGCATCTGAATGAGAACATGCAACATTTATCTTGCTGTGCTTGGCTTGTTTGACTTTAAAAAATGTCACCCAGGTCCATCCATAATGTTGCAAATGACAGGATTTTATTATTTTTAAGGCTGAAAAATATTTCATTGTGCATATATACCATGCTGTCTTTCTACCACCGATGGACATTTAGATTGCTTCCATATCTTGGCTATTGTGAATAGTGCCTCAGCAAATATGGCAGTGCAAATATCTGTTAGATACACAGATTTCCTTTCTTTTGGATATAAACCCAGTAGAGGGATTGCTGAATTATATTATAAATGAACAATTATATTGTTCTATTTTTAATTTTTGCAAAACTTCCATAGTGTCTTCCATTGTGTCTGCACTAATTTACATTCCAACCAGCAGCATACAAGCCTTCTTTCTCTGCACCTTTGCCAATATCTGTTATTTGTTCTTTTTGACAATAGCCATTTAAACTGGGATGAGATAATATCTCATTGTGGTTTTGATTTTAATTTCCCCAAAGATCAGTGATGTTAAACAACATACAAATGATATATGAAAAATGGTCAACATCATTGATCTTTGTATGTTGGTCATTTTTACATCTTCTTGTGAGAAATGTCTATTTAGACCCTTTACCCACATTTTGATGTTTTTTTACTTTGAGTTACCTGTTATTTTGGATATCTGTCCTTTATGGAACAAATAATTTACAAATATGTTTTTCAATTATATAAGTTGCTCCTTAATTGATTGTTTCTTTTGCTCTGCAGGAACTTTTAGATTTATATCATTCCATTTGTCTATTTTTGTTTTTGTTGCCTGTGCTTTTAAGTCTTAGAAACAAAATCCCTGCCTAGACAAATGCACTTAAGTGTTTACCCTGTGTTCTTCCAGTACTTTTAAAGTTCTGGGCCTTATATTTACATAAGTGTTTAATCCTTTTGAGTTGATTTTTGTACATGGTGAAATAAATCTAGTTTCATTCCTCTGCCTATGGATAGATACACAGTTTTCCCAGCACCATTTATTAAAGAGACTATCTTTTACCCAATGTATGTTCTTGGCACCTTTCTGGATAATAGATTGGCTATCAATGTGTGAATTTATCTTTGGGATCTCTCTTCTGTTCCACTGGTCTTTGTGTCTGTTTTTATGCCATCACCATGCTGTTTTTCTTACTATAGCTTTGTAGTATATTTAGAAGTCAGGTAGTGTGCCTCTAGTTTTGTTCTTTTTGCTCAACATTGCTTTGGCTATTTTGATATTTTCTGGTTCCATATAAATTTTAAAATTGTTTATTCTATTTCTGTGAAGAATGTAATTGGTTGATAGGAATAATATTGAATCTGTATTTTGCTCAAAGTAAATGGACATTTTAACAATATTAATTCTTTCAATCCATGAGCATGTGATTTATTTCCATTTTTCATGTGTCCTCTCAAATTTATTTCATAAGTGTTTTACAATTTATTTCTGTAGAGATGTTTCATTTCTTTGGTTAAGTTTACTCATAGGTTTTTTTTTGTTTGTTTGTTTTTGCAGCAATTGTAAATTGCTTCCCTAATTTCTTTTTCAGATTATTCATTGTTTACATATAGAAATGCTACCAACTTTTGTGTGTTGATTTTGCATTCTGCAACTTTATTGAATTCAATTATCAGTTTAAACAGATTTTTTTTTTTTTGATGGTCTCTTTTTTATTTCAGAATATCACAGGTGTACAAACACTTGGGTTATATACATTACTTTTGTAATATTTGTATCAAAGTTATAAGTGTACCCATCACCCAGATAGTGTGCATTGTACCTCTTAGGTGTGAATTTACTCATCTCTTCCTATGCTCTCCCACTTAACTTGATTTTTATGAGTGTTATTTCTGTATGTGCACATAATGTTGATTGATTAGTTCCAATTTAATCCTGAGTATATATGATGTTTGTTTTTCCATTCTTGTGACACTTCAGAATGGTTTCCAGTTTCATCCAGGTTAATACATGTAGTATCAATTCACTGTTTTTTTTGTTTGTTTGTTTTGTTTTCCTTATAGCTGAGTAGTACTTCATGGGATACACATACATATGTGACATTGTATTAATCCATTCATGTATAGATGGGCACCTGGTTATATTTTTGAAATTGCAAATTATGCTGCTATAAACATTCAAGTGCAGATGTCTATTTTATAAAATGTCTTTTATTTTTTTTAATTTAGGTAAATACCAATTAGTGGGATTGCTGGATCAAATCGTTGGTCTACTTTTAGTTCTTTGAGGTATCTACACCCTACGTGTACTTTCCATATAGCACCACCAACAGTGTGTGAGTGTTCTTATCTCATCACATCCATACCAGCCAGCATTTGTTGTTTTGGGACTTTTTAATAAAAGCCATTCTCACTAGGGATAAGTGATATCTCACTGTGTTGATTTATATTACCCTGATGATTAGAGATGGTGGCATCTTTAGGTTTTCCTAAAGAAAATATATAAAACATATAAAATCATGTGTAACGAATGAGGGTAATTTGACTTATTATTTTCCAATTTGATACCTTTTATTTGTTTCTCTTCCCTAATTTCTCTGGCTAGGATTTCCAGTACATATTGAATAAAATTGGTGAAAATGGGCATTCTTATTGCAGAATTTAGTGAGAAAGATTTTAGTTTTTCTACATTCAGCATTCAGTATGATAGTAGCTGTGGGTTTGTCCTACAAGGATTTTATTATTTTGAGGTTATTTTTAGGTATTTTTCTTCTATACCCGGTTTGTTGAGAATTTTTATCATGAAGTGATCTTGAATTTTATCAAATATCTTTCTAGCAACTATTGAAATGATGATATGGTTTTTGTCCTTGATACAATGTAAATGTATCAACCGGTCTGTGAAACTAGTGTATGATGCCCCATGATCATATTAATGTACACAGCTATGACTTAATAATAAAAAAAAAGCCATTCTAAAGTGATGTAACTTGTTTATTGACTTGCATACATAGATACATAGAACCAGACTTAAATGCATAGAATGAATCCCACTTAATTATGGTCAAGGATCTTTTTATTGTGCTATTGAATTCATTTTGTTCAATTTGTTGAATATAAAGAATCATAACCACCTGACCTGCAAAATAAATATTATTATTTTGTCATTGGGATTATTTTTCATTTTCATAGAAGTTACCCACAAAAGGTTTACCAAGACATTAATAAAAATTAATTTCATTGTTATGCTTTCATTTGGGGGCACATTGTTAATGGAATGTAATTGGAACATTACTTATGGAGTGAAATAGGGAAAAACAATTTATGTGTTTTATGTCATTTTTTCCTTCGTTAGGAACAAAGAGCAATTTATTCAGACTGATATTTCATACTCTAGGTTATCCAGCAGGGTCTTAGAAAGGCATGACACATGGGCCAATGATATGAACACTTAAGTATTATTACCTGCAGCTAGATTTTTAATACTTTTTCATTGCTGTAAACCATTAAGTTTATATACATATTTTGAGGGGATTTCATACCAATGTAAAAAAAGGAGAATCAATTATAATTAAATAAAGCAGATTTTCTAACTTGAAGAGTATTATATCTTCAGTTGAATTTTGAAAACATATTTGTCCTATAAGTGTATGCGCAATAATGTTTCTATTTTTCAAAAGAAAATTTAAACTACTTTGTTGAGATTAGCAGCCAAAGAAGGGAAGGTATTGATCTACTTGTATGTGATGGTTTCAAGACACTAAATGACTTCATACATATGCAATATTAAGTGAAATCCATGATGTTTAGATAAAGCTAATCTACATGTCATTTGCATTTTACTTGAATGAGTAAATATGTAGAAAGAGTTTGACAAGTGACAATTACCAGAAAACTTTCATTTGAATGAAAAATAAGAATGGATTTATAGCTTTCATTAAATCTCTTAGCAAACTTTAATAAAACCTTTTTTTCAACGAGTTTGAATACATTTCGACAGTATTTTAAGAATTAACTAGCCTTTTAAAAGTTTTCTTTTATTTGAAAATGTAGCATTGATCTGTCAGATTCAAAGATGGAGAGGCAAAGAATAGAACCATGCCATGAGTTTGTCACCAGGAGAAAATAGGACTCTGTTGTCTTTAGTATTTCTTACCAATTCTCTTCATCAGAACGGATACATTTATAGAAAATCTAAAAAGAGAAGCAGCTAGTCTTTTACATGAAAATTGTCATCATTCTCTCTGCCTCACTATGCAATATATTAGATTACAATCTCTCAACACAGGCTATGATACCCTTATTCTCCATCCACCATGGCCCCTTAGAGGAAGGTGCTTTCCCAGACACATTAGTTTTATAAAAACAAATTTAGAAGTGAGGATCTTGAAATAGATCTCTCAATATTTACCATATGCACATACACACCCTTAAGTCTAAATAATTCTGCCAGAAGTGTGAAAATCAGATCTTCAGACAATCCTTGTAGCCATAGTACACTTCTTGTGGTTTATGAACAAGACCTTCTCTTTCCATTTACTGTAGAAAAATTTCTCACTGTTTTAAAAACCAATCGATTCACCCTTTACCTCCCCTTTGTATAGCAAATTTTCCCTCTCCTTCCATATACTTAGCCCACATATTTTCTGTTGTGAAATAGTCTATCACCCTTGGAGTGGGGTTATTAGTTAATTTTACCTTTCTCTATATTCTCATATTCTCTATATTCTCAATACTTTCTGCATATAAATCCATGTGTGTTTACTATTACTATATTATAATCATTGCATTTAGTGGAGAGGAGAAGAATGCATGCAAATGATTGGGGCTGGTGAGAACATATGTGTTCAATATGTGCTTCTATACCAAATACACTGCACAATTCCTGCCTTAATATTGCTGTTCGATAGATTAATATTGACTGCATGAGTGATCATGGGCACCAGGATAGCCCATGGAGTAATCTAGTTAAATTGCTCATCAATTTGAAAAAAAAGAAAGAAACATTTTTCAAAGCATTCTAACATATGGTTACTCAGTTATTCAGTTTTTGCCCATAAGTATTCAGGTGTATTCCTGCAACAGTCCTTAAATCCTTGGAAGGCTGTCTGTATAGAAGGGCTGAGGCATGCATCAGTGTATCTGCAATGTGTATGAGTTCTTCTATCTGAAGAAACAAAACAGGCATACATACAGACTGGTATTTTTTCATGGCAGTTGTACTTTTTTTAAAATCTAAATATTTCTTACCTATTTCAAATAGTCCTAACATGAAATAGTTATCAAACACTTAACAATTCTGGATAACTGCTTTTATGTATTTTTAATGTCTCCTTTGAAATATGACACAGGAACAGAAAACATTACTTTAGATATAAAGTGATCAGTCTACAGCATACTAGTTACATAGCCTGGATAATTTCAATTTAATAATTCTATTATAGAGCCAAATGATGAACATTTAACCAATGATACTTACTGCTTAAAATGCTATCACATCTAAACTATGCCATCTGTACCTGTGCTGATGCCCATTAAATTAAAATGTTCAAGCCTTTTTGGAGCCAAAATCTCCTCTAATCCACACGCCCTGGCAACTATTGATTAGATTTCTCTTCCTATAGCTTTGCCTATTCCAGAATGGCATGTACATAGAACCACAGGGAATTGAGACATTTGAATCTGACTTCTTTTTTTACCACGGTGTACTTGAAATTCATCCATCTTGTTCCTATATTAGTAATTTGTGCTCCTTTATTGTTGAATTGTTTTCCATTGTATGAACACACCACAGTGGTTCAATAATTCACCAGCCAAAGGACATGTGGTTTATTTTCATATTTTGGTGATTATTAATGAAACTGTTATAAACATCCAGTCATGAATTTTTCTGTGAATGTAGAGCTTCACTTAGATAAATGCCCAGGGATGGGATTGATGGGGTATGTAAGTGCATACTTGACTTTACAAGAAACTGCCAAGCTGCTTTCCACTTGCCTTCCCATCAGCAATGTTGGAGAATACTAACTATTCAGTTTGAGAATTCTAGTTGCATATGACAGCCTCACTAATATTTGGTATTTAATTTAATATTGTCATTATGTCATTCTAATATGTATGTAGTGGAGTTCGCCAATGATATGATCTTCTATCTAAAAAATCCTAAAGATGCTAGCAAATGACTCTTAGAATTGATTTACAAAATGCAGTAATGTCTCAGTTTAAAAAATCTATGTACACAAACCAGTCACATTTCTACAGACTAAGATTCAAGCTGAGCATCAAATCAAGGACTTGATACTATCCACAATGGCTATAAAGAAAATAAATACACCTAACCAAAGAGATTAATATCTCTATAAAGAGAATTAAAAATACTGATTAGAAAATTATAAATGACACAAACAAATAGAAAAACATCTTATGCTCATGGATTGGTAGAATCAACATTAGTAAAATGTCTATTCTGTCCAAAGTGATTTATAGAGTCAACACAATTCCCATCAAAGTGCCAATGTCTTATTTCATGGATCTAGAAAAAATGATCCTAAACTTCAGCTGGAAAGAAAAAAATCCCAAATAGGCAAAGCAATCTGTAGCAGAAAGAACCTATCGGGAGGCATCAAATTACTTGACTGCAAATCACACTACAAAGCTATGGTAACCAAAACAGTATGGTATTAAAGTAGAGACATAGAACACCAGAACAAAATAAAGAAGCCAGAAATAAAACCATATACCTATAAAAAACTGATCTTCAACAAAGCAGACAAAAACATACACTAGGAAAATGATTCCCTATTCAAGAAATGGAGCTGGAAAAATTGGATAGCCACATGCAGTGTAAAGATTAGCCACATGCAGTGTAAACATTCCTCAAAGAGATAAAAGTAGATCTACTATTTGATCCAGCAATCCCATTACTGAACATCTACACAAAAGAAAAGAAATCATTGTATCAAAAAGCCACCTGCATTGAAATGCCTTATAGCACAATCCCTAATGCAAAGATAAGGAATCAACGTAAGTGTCCATCGATTAATGAATGGATAAAGAAAATGTGATTACATGCATGTGCATGCACACACACACACACACACACACAAACACTGACACTCCATGGAGTACTCCTCATCAATGAAAAGGAATGAAATAAGGTTATTAATAGCAACTTGTATGGAAATGGAGACCATTATTCTAAGTTATTCCATTATTCCATGTTAGGTATGAAAACCCAAACACATATATTCTCCCTAATAAGAGGAATCTAAGCAATGGGGATACATGGGCACAAAAAGATATAAAGAACATTGGAAATTAAGAAGGGGAAGGAGGGAGGGCGTTGATAAAAACATCTACTGCTTACAATGAACACTGTCCTGGTGGCAGACACACAGAAAGCCCTAATTTAGGCACTACACAGTATATTTATGTAACAAAAGCATTGCTTAGCCCCCCTTAATATTTTGAAATATAAATACATATGATTTATAAATAGAGGTTCGTTATTTTTATATATAAAATTCAAGTGTCCAGAATAATCTGGTATTTTTATACATTGAACTGACTTTGCCCTTTGTCAAAAATTAATCTTCCATAAATATATGAGGTTTGTTTCTGGACTATTTATTCTGTTATATTATCTGTGTGTCCATCCATTAGCCAATATCACACCATCTTGATTATTATAGTGTTAGATTAATAATTATTAATAACATCTAATGATATTTTACTTCCACATTTATTATGTTTCAAAATAACTTTGGCTATTTTAGATCACTTTTTTTTAACAAAAGTTTTAGTATCAACTTGTTAATTTCTATAGAGGATTAAACATCATACTTACTACAACAGTCACCAATATCATAACTCATCTGAGGAATTACTGAGAAGACGACATTCTCCTGGCAAGACAAATTTCTACTGAAAATATCTTACAGAGTAGATCACTCTGTGGAGAAATAGACACCTTAACAATATTTAGTCCTTAATAGGTGAATGTAATAAGTGAACCAACTCTAAAGTTGGTCCCATTATGCATCAGGAGGTATAGATCACTCTATTTGTAGACTCATTGTTAAAATAAAAGAGGAGAAAAATCTTGGAAGTGTTCTTATGTAGGCTTCTCTCACCACTGGACAAAATAAATTTAAAAATTTTGTGAACACTGCACTACAACAATAAATGTTAAATGGTGACATTTAAGTGACAGTTTTACACTTTGTCTCTTATGATGGTGTCAAACAACATATTTTGACTATAAAATAGACTTTTATAATTGTTAAAGTCCATGACTTTATTGATATTAAATGAAAGTATCTTAAAATAATACAAATGTTTAAAAACATCACTTCTGCCATCTAAAACTATATAGGTATGCTACAAAGTTTTACTTCACATAGCAAATGTTGGAACAAAATATGGGCTTAAGGTTTTAGATAAACCCACATTTGGACTTCTGAATGAAAAACTTGTTGGCCATCGTACTATTTTATTTTTAACGTAGCATATAGTTATAAATTTTAATAGGCAATACCTTTCTGGAATTTACAAAATACTTGTTAGAATTACAATTTTTGCTATAAGCTATATAGGAATATCTTGTACATAGCTGTTAGAATTAAAATTTGATACATAAACATGATCTATTGTTTCAGATAAGATGAATTATTTAATGAAACCATTAGATAGGTTTCAGAAGTAGCTTTAATCTAAGTTTTATAGAAAACCCTTTATAACTATATATTTTATCACCTTTGGAAATGGAGCTCTTTGACTAAAGAAAACCACTGACTGACTCTGTGCTCAGGAAACATTTGATTGTTCAGAGAATCAAAGAGTGTTTAAGCTAATATTTAAGTTGAAGTACCTTGATTTTTGACACCAGACTCAAAGAAAAAGGAATTGTTTGTACTTCATTGAATATATTATCTAAATCCTTTTGGTCTGAAGATATTTTTGGCTTTGACTCCAATTGAAGGAAACATACATTACATGTTAATAATTGAGATGTTCATATGTTCATGCTTTATTATTTCAAGAAGACCCCTTGGTTCAAGTAATACTGTTTAATACTGATGTTGATGGTCACTTGTAGTTATTGGGCTCGAGTATTTTTCTTTAAGTTGTATAACATGAGTCATCTAGATATATTCTTCATTAGAATCTTGCATCTGCAATGTGAAAATTAAAGTATAGAATTGGGGACACAAAATAACCTAATTCTTCCTATCATTGCTATTTAATTTTATTTTATTGTCAGCCTGTATTTGTTTCAATGCTGTAGGACAGGTCTGAGTTTTCAATGCTATAGAACTTATCCAATGTTTGGAAAGCCTAATAAAATGAGAAAAGTGAATTGTTTTATGTGAGTATATTTTATTGCTAATAGTAACATTCAATATTAAGGTTTATATTTCTATTTGCATATCTCATTACTTTTAAGTAATTTACTGTGTAACAAGCAAGTGGTGAAATGATGAAGAACAATAGTTTTTAGTAGAACTGATATTTTTATCTCAATTCCACAGGTGAATAAACATCCATAAAGAAGATAAGAATAGGGGCACATGTCCCATGTGGCTTTCAGGTTTGACTTTCATTACATCATGGCTGAATGTTGTGAGTTTCTCAGTGTCTACTAAGAATTAATGATTACCCAAACGTGACATCATAGTTTCCTGATTCTTTTTTTTTTAATTGTTAAATCATAGCTGTGTACATTAGTGCAATCACCTGTACCCATTCTAAGATGCACCATAGGTGTTTCCTGATTCTTAATGTCATATTTTGTTTTGTTTTGTTCTATTTAACCTCAGTAGGTAACACTGCCACTGGGGGAGATGATTTAGAGACTATGAAGGGAAGCCTTTAAAGTACATTTATTCCTTCATTTAACTAATATTTCTTACTCTCTATATGAAAATAACTATATAGGTCCATGGAAGATACAAAATTAAATTAACATACATCCTACCTAATAAGTATACATTTATGAAAATATAGAAACTAACACTGAAAATGTAGAAACTAACATAAAATGTTTTAAGACTACATTGCAGAGATTACCTCCAGCTGGGAAAGGAAAGTGGACTAACAAAAGCACAGAGCATCCTTAGTGAGTGAGATTGCTGATTCAGAATACACACACACACACACAGAGAGACAAATACACATACACATACATCTTGGTACACTGGAGTATCTGTTCAGGCATAGACCCAGTTTTGGATCTGCTTTTGATGTAAGCCTTTGCCTCCCAGAGTCCTAGGACTACAGGCGTGAGCCACTGAACCCAGTCTGATGTAGGCTGTTCTTAACAGAAGTGTCTAACACAGTCTGTGTGCCCACCAAACCTAATTCCTTACACTCACTTCCTGTGCAATCACAAAGCCTGGACAGAGACCTTGGAAAGTGTAGCAAAAAGTTCTTAACATCAAAGCATAACAATTTACATTTGCAATGAGTAAACATCAAAGGTAACAACCCTGTTCATTCATTTTTGTTCAAGGAAGGGAGATTCAGCCACTTATCTTAACCTTTTGTACAAAGAAGGAACAATTGGAATATGACCCCCAAATGTTTATATTTGAAATAGCATTGAAATGCATTCTGTAGGGAAAACAGTGTGTCAGTGCACTGGCAAGGGCAAGCCCTCCATAAATAGGAAGTGTCAATTCTCTGCTTTCAGCATACAACGCTAAGTGTGACATTTGAAATGAACTTAGTAAAAAAATAATAACAGGATGTTCAAAGAGGCTTTGTACTGTATCTAAAAGGCTTTCAGGAACACTGAACAATTATAACTTTTTTATAATGTATATTATGAAATCCACTTTGAACTACCCTAAATTATTAGCATATTACTTATTGCTCCAAGTTTGTGAAAATTGCACGACGGACCTTTTACATAGCTATTCATTCTTTTACTCTGGTATCCATATACTAGTTAATGGCTAAAGTACCTTCCGGCATTATCAAACATCCATGCATTTATCTCCCTCAAAACAAAAGAGGGAAATGATATAGAAGGATAAAGTGGCAAAATTGAAAAATGGAGACTCAGGTAGTTCCTTGTGTGCAAGACTACATTTAAAACATATATTTGAAAATAAGTTCTTTATTTTGGAATAATTTTAGATTTAACAGAAAAGTTAGAATGATAATGCCGAGAAATCCTGCATACCCGTTAGCTAGTCTCCATCATGTTAACATCTGACACAGACGTGCTACATGTATCCAAATTAAGAAATTTATATTGGCACACGGCTATTAACCAAAGGTATCATTTGGGTTTCCCCAGTTCTCATACTGCTACATTGTCTCTATCCCAGGATCCAGTCCGGGCGCCCCACCGCGTCCTCTGATCACTGACAGTTCCTACACTGCCCTTGTTTGTCAAGCCTTCGTGGTTCTGGAGAGTCCAGCAGGTTTCCTTGTTTTTATGACCTTGATACTTGGAAGAGTCGGTTTTGTAGAATGTGCCTCAAGGTAGGATTGTTTTGTGTCATTCTCATCATTAGAGGGGCTGAGGAGGAGTATCACAGAGGTGAAGGGTCTTTTCACATCCTATTAGGAGACGCACAACATGTGGTATCACTGCAGGTGTGATGACGTTACTCTGCTCACTCGGTGAAGGTGGTGTCTGCCAGTTTTCTCCACTGTGAAGTACTATTTTCCTTATCACACTTCAGTCTTTGAAAGCAAATCACTAATTCCAACCTAAAAAACATTTTAAATATGACACCATGAATGTTCAAAGAGCCTCACTAATATTGGGAGCAGACTTTGGTGTATTCGCTACCATTTTTCTCTCAAAAAGGGGAACAAAGACACATAGAAGATTATTACAAGTTAAAATATTTTACAAAAGCAAGGAAGAACAAAAATTTGAATTGTACAACTGTTTTTTGCCAATGTTAACTTCTCAGGTTGTTGTCACACTTATGAGTGTACAGAAAACTCAGAAACTCTCAGTGTTCTGGGTTTAACACTTCCCAACTAACAGAGTGCCTATAACACAGTAAGATCTAAGTAAACAAATAATTATATTGTTCACACACTCACTTGCTTCTAGGCCTGTGATGCAAATAAAATAGTAAATAAATCTGTCCGGAGAGGAAATGAAAAAAAATTAAATAGAAGAGCATTCTGTACCATATAAAAGTACATATATATTGTTTACACTATGGATTTCAAGAAAACCTACACAAAATGCTTTCTTGGGTAAATTTGTTTCCTCAATTCTCTTAGAAAATTTCTAATAAACTTGGAAATTTAGGAACTTGTAAATAAACTTTCTAATAAACTTTGGAAATTTCTAATAAACTTGGAAATAAACTTGGAAAAAATTACTAAAACCTTTTAGAAGTCAAATGCATTTTTCAATAATAGCATCCAAAGGATCATCTAAAGAATATTATATAAGACAGCCTAATAATAATTTATTAGATAAATGGTTTGATATTATATCTTTTCTTTTCATGAAAACTGTGTCTACTAAAAATAAAGCTGTTACTAAAATAAAGTTCATAAAATTGTGTAAAATACATTAATAGGCTGTAGGTTTCGAACCACAATTCTAGTAGCATTACTAAAGAGATACTATGAACTGGTCTCAGTGATTACACATGTAAGTAATGATGAATCTTTTTTAATTGTGTGTTTTGATATGTAACATTGTTTAAACATTGAATGGCCACTGTTCACATACACATCAATGCCATTGTTTATTAATTAATAAAACAAATATCAATGAGAAAGTTTCTAGAAGCCTGGTAATCATTGGTCTCCTTGAATGTTACAATATTAAAATTCTAAAAATATTATTAGAATGCAATCTAGTGCTTCTTTAAGTGAACTATTTTTGTGCTGCACAGAAACAAGAGCCCTGGTCAACACATTTCACTTTATTCAGATCACAACTAAAGTATTATATTTTGACTTTAGACTTTATAGCATTGTAAGAAGAAAAGATAAAGTAATGGCTAACTCTTTCTAGCTTATACTTTTCTTTTGTTAAAAACACTCCCACTTTCAAACAATAGGTGACTCCTACTTTCTTCTAGTATTTTTATCGCTTCATGTCTAAAGTTTAAATCTTTAATCCAGTGAGAAGTCTACCTTAGTTAATGGTGAAAGGTGTGGGTCCAGTTTTAGTCTTCTGCAGGTTGCCAGCCAGTTCACCCTGCACCATTTGTTAAATAGGGAATCTTTTCCCCACTGAATGTTTT
>CAUYPK010100079.1:0-21983 GCA_963574355.1 Loris lydekkerianus | reverse complement strand
AAAACTATGCAGCCTTAAAGAAAGATGGAGACTTTACCTCTTTCATGTTTACATGGATGGAGCTGGAACATATTCTTCTTAGTAAAGTATCTCAAGAATGGAAGAAAAAGTATCCAATGTACTCAGCCCTACTATGAAACTAATATAGGGCTTTCACATGAAAGCTATAACCCAGTTACAACCTAAGAATAGGGGAAAGGGGAAAAGGGAGAGGAGGGAGGGGGGAGGAGGGGGGAGGGAGGGATTCTGGTGGGATTACACCTGCCGGGCATCTTACAAGGGTATATGCAAAACTTAGTAAATGTGGAATGTAAATGTCTTGACACGGTAACTGGGAAAATGCCAGGAAGGCTATGCTAACTATTGTGATGAAAATGTGTCAAACGGTCTGTGAAGCTAGTGTATGATGCCCCATGATCATATCAATGTACGCAGCTATGATTTAATAAAAATAAATAAATAAATAAATAAAAATAAATAATAAAGAAACAGCTACCAATTTTGTGAGATTATTCCAAGAGCTTAAACCAAGAATTCTTTTCTCTTTTGTTTAACATAACACTGAAATTTCACAATGAGATTTGTATCCTTTGGGTTAAATGCCATCCTTACCATAAGAACTTTATTTATTTATGATGTAAAACATAAACTTTGAGGGATCTAAGAACACTGTATATCTGAGGGGTGGGGAGGATGATGGAGGAGACTATTGCTTATTTAGTGATTTTATTATTTTCTAGATAACATTTCCATCAATTCTTATTTAACGTCTGGGACAGGCCATTTTATAGGTAAGTGCACCAAGGTTTAGAAAATTTAAGTCACTTGTCCTAAATAACCATCTAGTGACTATCTGGTCAATAAGGGTACAAAAAAAAATGTGAAAATGCAGCTTCACCCTCCTCACATCAGAATGACAGGTCAATTCATTCTAATTGAATGGATCAGATTGAATTAATTAAGATTATAGGCACAAAGGCAATTTGTAGTAAAGACAAAATGCATTACCAAAATGGCTCTTGCCTCTCTTCACTTAAACTAGATGCTGGGTCCTCCTCAGGGGGAAAAACATGCACTGTGGGAAGAGCATATATGTTGGAGTTGTATACACTTGAGTTAAATTACACATTTTTCACTTCCTAGGTACATGACTTTGAGAAAATTAATCTTCCTGAAATCTCAGGGTCCTACTTGGTAAAGTAAGGATTGTTGTGAAAATAAGGTGATTCAAGAATGAAGAATAAAATGAGGATACATATTTCTTTTATATTTAAATACTGACTTAATAAACCCATGTAAAAATAATATATACAATCAGAGTAGAAACTGTAGTAATAGAAAATCTAAGAGATCAGGACAGGTGCCACTTCCCAGGTCTTCCAAGTAAAGGTAGAGGTTGCAAAACAGAAAACAGTAATCCTCCTATAACATAAAGACACCTCTTTCCACTTTCCCTCAGGTTTGTCTATGTTCTGTATTTTTATAGAGACATCTTGCATTACACAGTTTGAATGGACTTTAAACCTACTCTAGCCTTTGTTTTTGAAAAGATTTACAATACCTAAGCCACCCTGTCAGACAAGGATCAGTCTGTGTGCCCCGGAGGGGTTTCACCGCTGCTTTAAACAAACAACAGCTGGAACAATGCCATTTGGTGCCACCACCTGCTGACACAAGCCCCCTCTTGTGGTTAGGGACACTCTGGGTTGAGTTTTCAGCCACACATCTTTGGTTTCCTTACGTGAGTCCTCAGCTGAGAGTGGAGGGCCCACATCAGCTTCCCATAAAGACAAACCAAATAATGACCTCTGGTGCCAGAAACTGAGAAAGAGCAAGGCCACATGTACAAGGGACCTCAGGGCAGAGCACAGACTCTGCCCAGTGTGTCTCATGACTGTCACTGCAGAGCAGAGAGACAGGAACGTGAGGCCGTGATGTCCTTGTGGTGGCCGTGGCCGTGGCTGAGCATGACTCCGGGAAGAGTGAAGGAAGATGCAGGCCCAGCCAGACTCCAGACTGTACCTCCTCTGTGATTGCCGCTCGTCCCGTTCTCAGGGGCTCTGGCCTTCCCCTTCTTGCCTCTCCAGACTGTTGTCCTACCTACCTGGAACACGTAACCATTTTATTACCTACAGCAAATCCCTCAGATCAACTTTTTCCATAAAATATGTGTATCTTTGTCTTTCTTTTGCTTAATAGAAGAAACTGACTCCTGATTTTTCCTACAAGATTGAATTTACACTCCTTAGGTGACATGTAAAGCCATCTCACCAGCCACTGCCACCCCCAGGATTCTCCTCTGCCACAGGCGCACGGACACATGGCGCTGCCGACGGGCAGTCAGCTCCCGCCTGAGGCCTTAGACATTCTCATTCATGCAAGACCTTTGTTTGGTAAGCCAACCTTTTGCTATGAACTAAAATACCATTTTGTTCAGTATCTTACCTCAGATACATGGCGCTCTGTTTCTGGGTTCTGTTTGGTTGAAACTATTTGCTTTACTAGTTGGTCAAAGTAATCGATTTATGGATCCCAATGCTATATTTAGTTGCCTCCAGTGGCTTTGTGGTATTTGCTGATATCTGCTAACTACTTTTTAGAAAGGCTGTGCTTCATATGAATTATCAGATTATTCCATCTGATTCTAAATTGAATACATTCTGTTGGAATTTTAAATGTGATTTGATTAAATTTGCATATTAATACTGAGAGAATTGACTGCCGAGGTAAGGGTAATGCCTTTCATTTTGACTAGCTTTCTGAAAATGTCAGGTACTTTTGCCTTGTACTTTTGCCTTATTCATTCTTTTCCAAAAGGGGGCATGACAAATCATAGTAGCCATTTTGTACACCTAAAGCTATTTTTATAACTTTTGAGAGCCATAAAAAAAAAAAAATGTTTAAAAAGAAATCGTGGTGAGGAATTTCTTGGTAGCTAAGGTCATGGCAGTGACTTGAATTATTATACATACTCCAGACCGCTGTGTAGACCACCACCAAGAACAGATACAACCACACAAAGACACATCCTCAGCAAAACTACATAATGAAAAAGACAACTCATTCCACAAAAGTAACATGACAGAGCTGAGACCAAGCACAACTGTCACATCAAGTTTTTCAGATTGGCTCAGAATGAAAGAGCCATCCAGACGCCACTCACAAGACACACAGAAAACAAGTGAGTCAGAAAGGCAGGGTCAAGGGGCATGCAAAACACACAGGGCAGACGAGATCAGTGGGAAGGTTGGCTGGTGACCCTGAGAGCGGACATCATGGAATATGAATCAGAAACATTCAAGGAAACAAATTAACACTAAATCATTTTACACATTTCACATTAATATTTAAGATGCATTCTTATTCTCAGTAAAGTATCACAAGAATGGAAAAGCAAATATCCAATGTACTCTACACTAATATGAAGCCAGCAGATGATCTAATACACACCCACGGAGGAGAAAACTCATTTCAACTCAAGTTAGCGGGAGGGAGAGCGAGGGAGGGGGAAGGAGGGGGGCTGGAGGGCTCCCACTGAGTGGGCACAAGGTAAGAGTACGTGGGACACGACTACAAGAGGGACTCTACCTGACAAATTCAAATATGTGACTTGGTCGTTTGTACCCTCACATTAACCCGAAATTAAAAGAAAAGAAAGATATAAGGTGTACGAAGATTTATGCACCGAGGAACACATCAACTCGTTCATGCGGCAGACAGGGTGAGATGAGTGATAGATATAAGCACACTCTCTGTGCAAGAGATATCAGGGAGACAAAAAATAATGAAGAGTGTTATAGACTTCAAGTGCAATTTTAGGCAAGTCTTCCCTTAACTGTACAAACTCATATTCATGTATATATGGATTGTGTGTATGTGTGTGTGTAATATATATATACGTGTATGTATAAAATGACCAGGAATGAGGGACTATTCTAAAAGGAAAGGGAAGCACTCCACGGTAGTAGGAGCATGTCAGAAGAGGACAGAGCCAATTGAAAGAGCCACCAATGGCCAAAGGTGGAAAACTTTGAGCCATAACAGTATTGGTTTATGACTGTAACTATAAATATCCATGGATCTATATGATATAAATAAATGGTTGCATAAAATTACAAATATGGGAGAAGAGACAAAACTCACAAGCAGGAGAATCTCAAATAACTTATTTAAATATTCCACCCTCAAGGAGGCCAAGCCTAACTCCCACTGCTTAGGTGCTGGTGCTCTCGGTGCCATCTTTCCTGGAGATCAAGGTCAACATCAACAGTCATAAGTCATGTTCATGACACAC
Organism: Loris lydekkerianus; assembly: GCA_963574355.1. NCBI lineage: Eukaryota > Metazoa > Chordata > Mammalia > Primates > Lorisidae > Loris > Loris lydekkerianus. The sequence goes on along the minus strand of CAUYPK010100079.1, from coordinate 17,689 downwards.
GCACTCAATAGGATGTGATAAACATTCTACCTTGCCTGTGGAGTCTTCCTCCCTTTAGCCCATAGCCCCACTCTTATCAGACAAGTCCCAACAGAGGCCATCTCACAAAACACCCGAACAGCACTCCTCAAAATGTCAAAGCCACGACATCCAAGCAAATTCTCAGGAACTGTAACAGCCAAGAGGAACCTAAGGAGACAGACCATGAGATGCAATGTGGTGCCATGGATGGGTCCTGAGAACGGGAAAAGGACCACAGGTACAAACCCAGGGAATCTGAGTAAAGTATGGGGTATTGTTCATGTCAATGTATTCATACCATTTTGTTTATTGTAACACGCTAGGGAGCCTCTGAAAACTCTGCAGTCTCCTCTTATTGTTTTTCTTGTAAATCTAAAACTTCTGAAAAACTAAGTTGACTAAAAAGAAAAAGAGCTCAGTGAGTCTGCGCTCAAGGGTAGTTGAAACTTTTGTGAACAGTTCTGATTCCAAAATGGTCATTCCCATTTCCTACTAAGGCATTTCCCAAGATTTGTTGCTGGCAAAATATGAACAGGTTTTGTTTTCTTTTGATTCATAAGAAATGAGTTTGGAGGAATATTTTGAAACACTTCCCTAAGAGCAAAGCAGGTAATTCTTCACTCACTTAGAAAGGCTGGCCTCATGTGAGGTTGTGTCCTAAATAAACATTTTGTTATTGTTGGTGCGTGCAGATTTATGATTACTGAGAACTGGGGAGTAATTTGGTGATTTAAAAAATAGCAAGACGGTAAGTCATTTTTATTGGCATTTCATACTTAATTGTGCAATGAATGGATTTTGTAGCAAAGCATTAAAATAAAGTGCCATCCATCTAACTGCATAGAGGGAACACTTCAATTGACAGAATGAAAAGACGTTTTCATGCTGCGGCTGCCTTTTCTCTGTTCTCTTCAGAGCCAAGCTACTAAAGGAAGCGAGACCCACTCAGTGTCCACATTCCCTTACCTTCCTCAGGATCCTTGATGCACAGCCATCAGCCTTATGCTACTGCAGGATTCAGCCTGCTCTCAGCAAAGCAGCCATGACCATCTAATTGCCGAAATGTGTTGAGAAATGTTTATTCTCATATTATTCGATCTTGTTGTAACATGATACACATGTGACCAAGCCCCAAAATGCAAGTGATGATCAGGACGTGCAGTAAGGCTGTTTCCACTCTAGTTTACCTGGAAGTATTTAATAGTAAATAAGCTATGCAGAAGATGTAAATGAGGCCAAGAATTTGGGTGGACACAAAACACCCTCCCCCACTCCCCAGGCCTTGGAGGAGGCGTGCAGGATGTCCACTGTCAATGCAGCCTGTGTGATCCAGGACAGCTGGAACTGCAGCTATGGGTTTTCCATTACAGGTTGGGAGAAGGAATACTATGGCCCCTCACCCTGTGAGTTACACACCTCCCCTCACTACTCCCTCGGAGACGCCGGACCGAGGGCTCTCATTCCTATCAGCTCAGCCTTCCCATGCACTCTTCCCCTTCCTCTCCACCAATGCCAGAGTCCAGCCCTCCTCACTAGCTTTCTTGTTTCATCTCTTATCCTGACAAACCATCTAGTGCTGTGATTCCAATGTAATCTTGCAAGTAATAATATCACTGTCTCATTCCAAAGCAGTCACCTGTTTAATTCTCACTGCCTCCATAATGAATGTTAAACTCCTTAGTGTGTCATAGGAGGGTATAAAGTATAAAATGCCCTTATCTTCTGCAGGCAGATTTAAGACCACCTGTTACCCCACACCTCCCCTTCTTCATCCCAACATGTAATTCCTTTCATAGAGTCTCACAGCGTTCTATTGGAAATTTCTTTGCATAGTGAAATGTAAAAATAGAAAACTGTAGGTGTTTGACATTCATTAGAGGTTTTAACTTAGAAATGATTGAATGAATCATTGGTTGAATTAACTTAATATCTCTTGTAAACTTATAGAATTTTAGATATTATTTGATAAGCACAACCTCAGTGATAGTATTTCTCAAGGCCAATAATATGTTGCATATTGTACCATTCATCAGGATCAGACCAAAAAAGTAAGACTCCTGACCTTAAAAGAGCTGAAAACAGTCTTACTGGAGAGACTGATGCATAAATAACTAATTTCAGAACAAAATCATGAAATAACAGCCATCATATAAATATATAACACTCACTGAACACTTACGGTGAACTACAATGAAAGTTATTGTACATAGAGGGTGTCAAAAATGTATACACATTAAGAAAGGGAAAAAATATATTAAAATTATGATACTCAGTATATACTGACAGCAAAAAATGAATACAAGTCACATTGAGCATCTGCTATAATTGCAGAAGTCAAATATGACTTAGGTATTACAGATTTAATACAATTTTTTCTTTCATAAAATGTGTACACCTCTTTTTGGCACTCTTTGTATTTTACAACATTTAATTTCATAATGATTTTTTATATGTATACACACACACAAGGGCTGTCTGTAAAGTACACAGTCACGTAATATAAAAAATAGGCATGTACATGGCTGGATACTTTCCAGACTGCATATATAGATATATTTATTAGCTCCACTTTATTGACATGGTAACTAGACTTAGCCCACGTAAATTCCCCAAGTCATGCAGCCAGAAAATGCAGGGTTTGTGTTTAATCTCAAGTTTGGCTGACTCCACAGCTTGCATTTGGAACAGAAGAATTTGCAGCATACAGCAGAAACTGACTTCATAGTTATACTTTGTAAATACTGCCAAAGGGACACACGCTGAAAAAGGGAACAACACTTTTTTTCTTTTTAATGGATATAAAATTTGTGCTAAGTCTGATTAGTTGAAGTTGTGATAGAGACAGTGCTGTACATAGTATTCCCTTCATAAACGGGAATATTGTTGGCTGTTTCCATATTCTCCCTTGTATTTACAGGGGCTGGAAGCTGGAAAACTACATTTCCCGGCTTGCCAGCAGGGTCATTAACATGAGGTGGTCACTTGAGTGTGGGAAGCAAGAAGACAAGTGGCAACTTTGTGGCTCCATCAGCAGTCAGCGGAGGCTGAGCTCCAGCGGCAGGGGGTGTGGGCTCCAGCTGATGCTCCCAAGGATGTTTCTGCAGCTGACCTCACATGTGCCTGCAATTCCTGCAATTCTTGACCTCCTAAAGTAGCAGACGTTTCCTTTCATATTCGCTCTCTCAGGCATTCCAACAGTTTTTGTAATCTCAATAGGCTCTAATGTAGTGAATCCTCTCAACCTGTAGCACTTTGAGTGATTTCCGTTTTCCTGGGGAAACTCTCCCTGAACTCAGTATTAGTTTGCTAGGTCTGCCCTGACAGAGTACGGGCAGCCTAACAACAGAATCTTAGTTATTTCAAGCTTCCAGAGCCCAGAAATCCAAGATGCGTGTGTCAAGGTCCCTTCCGAGGACTGTGAGGAGAGGCGTCTCGTGTCTTTCTTCTGCTTAGCAGGCAGCTGTCCCCACGTGCACATGGCGTCCCCAGGTGCACACGGCGTCCCCACGTGCACACGGCGTCCCCAGGTGCACACGGCTGTCCCCAGGTGCACACGACTGTCCCCACGTGCACAGGGCGTCCCCACGTGCACACAGCTGTCCCCACATGAACACGGCATCCCCACGTGCACACGGCTGTCCCCACGTGCACACGGCGTCCCCACGTGCACACAGCTGTCCACTGTGCATCTGGGCTCAATCCTCCTGTTTTATGAGGACATCAGTCATAGTAGATTAGGATCTGTGCTAATGGGCTCCTGTGAGCCTGATTACTTCTGTAACGACCCCATCCTCAGATAACACCACATTCTGAGCTACTTGGGTAAGGACTTGACCATATCTTCTTTGGAGGGACAAAATTCAACCCATAAAAAGACTTAAAGCAACAGTGACTCATACAAGACACTAATTAATTCTTTCTCATGTAATCCATAGATAATATTTCCACAGCTGGCTTACTGGTCAGCAATACTCTGAGGGAGGCAACCTCTTGTTTTTTCTGCCCAACATGGTTGTTGTTCCAAAATTCACCCCCTGGATCGAAATGATTACTCCAGCACCTGCCATGAATGTATTCCAGCTACTAGGAAGGGGTAAGAGAAACAAAAAAAATAGCAAAGAACATAAGCATGCTGTCTCTTACAGAAATTTCCCCAAATCTGTTTGCAGCATTTTTGATTGCATTCTGTTACTCGATTACTCGTAGCTATACCAAATAGCCATATCCAGCTTTGGGGTGAGATGCTGAGCATCGTAATCTCCTGAGACTCAATTGACCTGGTGAACACTTCCAATGCTATGAAAGAGGAAAATGGAGGTGGACTAGCAAAATGCACCATCCTGAAAATACTACAAAATTATTGGCTGCAGTTCCTGCTTCTAGATTGGAAGTAATAACAAAAAGACTTGAAATGTTACTTAGAGGTCGATGGAAAAACTGCCTATTTTGTGCATGACATCAAAATCCAATTGTTATTTCTGAAAGCGAAATTTCTTATCAAACATCTGCACATACAGCGTCGGGATTGAAAATGTTGCCAAAGGGAGGCTCAGAGGCTTTTATAAGAATCAATAGAAAAGGAAAGAAAAGGTTTTATTCACAAAGAGCTTGGAGGAATCAGATGTCACACAGACAGGCTCAGCGAGCCTGGTAACAACCGGTACCTTCAGTGGTTACAGATCACCATGTTCTCTGTGGAAAAAGCAATTTCTCAAGCAGGTTCCATACCAGTGAAGTTCCCAAGTAAACTCAGATATCAATACATAAAAAATCAAGAATAGCATTTTTTGTGATGAAGTCCATTTGTATGTGAAATAGTCAAGGTTATGTTATTCCAGAACCAATCTGGTGTTTTTGACTTATCTCAAGGTTCAAGGTATTTCCCCTGAATATCATGTTACTTAAAGTTCTTAGTCATCTCCAAAGCCAGACGAAGTAGGGGTTTTGTTTCTGCAACATTGAGGAAAACACAAGTCCTTTTCTATATGCTTCTGTGTTCCCTTTTCTCTCCTTGGCAATAAGGACAAGATACAAACAAACAAACAACAAACAACCTGATCTTTGCTTTAGAGATTTGGAAGCTCACGTGTTCCTTCTTTGGCCTTTAATATAACATATTAACACATCAGTATCATACGCCCCCCTGCTCTTCTTGGTTTCCAAAATTGTCAGCGCCTACATGTTATCCCCAGTTCTGCCACCATCCGTCACCTTGAACCCTTCCCTGCTGCTCCTTGGAAGGAACAGATGCCTCAGGAGAGAGAAGGATCTAGGCCCCAGCCGAGGACTGTCCACAAACACGAGCATGAGGTTAGACTCAGTCATAACTAGATTCTCAACATCTAATTGTAAAGAGAGAATTTATAAATTATGAGTGCTTGGGATGACAGTGTTTGCAGTTCCTGAGAACACCGTTATGTTCTGAGTCATGTAGGACGCCGTGCCCCATCTAATGGAGACTGTTAGGAAGGAATAAAACAGCCTTTTGTGTTTGAGCTTTCTGATCAGACTGGGATTGAAGCCGAATTTCCCCATGCGTTCAACTGATCTCTGTTATAAATTAAGCCATACAGGAAAGTGCATTAATTTTTTTAAGCAATGAAAATATGAGCCAGTGAAGCTGAAGTCTTATGGTTGACAAAACTATTTCTTTTAATATTAAAAGTAGATGAGAGATAATTTTTAAAGGTCATTGTAACTCACAATTAGTTTAAATTAATAGCCACACCCCTTCGTTGTGCCCCTTCCCTGTACTCGGAAGAGAGTAACTTTGGTAAAATTTTCTAATGCTGGCGGTGAGATGTGCGGTCAGTAACCTTTTACTATCGCTGCTGTTCCGGCTAAGTAGCCCGTTGCTTGTTTAGATGTGACCAATGGCTTGTGCTTTTCAACCGGCCACGAGATAGGGGGAAAGCCTTGCACTTTGGAAATTGTTTTTCAATCCTGTTTCTTAAAATCTATAAGCAAATGACTAATAAATCCCCCAAAGAAAATGAAAAAGAACTGATGAAAAAGAGCCCTTTACGATTACTTCAATTGGTCGTAGTTACATGAAGACCCATGTTAAGAAATGGAATATAATTAGGCTGCAAGCAATTTAGCCAAAGTAATTTGGTTTTGTAGCAGTTGAACCTGGACTAGGTGTAGTATAAAAACCTAATTGAAAATAAATATTCTTCAAATGGTATTTTTTTAATAGTATGATGCTTGTTAAAATGATTTCTTAAAATATCTAGGTGCTGGTAAAAATGTGGAGAAAGAGATTTATAATTTATTCTTTATTATTTTTTAAATATATATTCATTTATTACTGCTTTTTTTTTCCCTTTGCAATAACAAAAATGTGGAAATGCTCAGATGCCCAAACACTTGGAATGGTTAATCTCTGGGTGTTTTTCTGATGGGAGGAGGAGATTTTATTTTTCTACTTCAATCTAGTAAGAATATAGTAAAATAAATTTTGTAAAGCATGGAAAAGAAATTGAAGATATTGAAAAAGATGTGAAAATGTTATGAAATTATTCAAAGACAGAAAAAGTTAACTAACGCCAGTAAAGTGCCACAAGAGTCTTTATGCAAAGAATAATGTGTGTTATTATTTTGACTAAATTATCCTGGGACCCAGGTTACACTTGGCTAAACAGTTTTGACCATATCACCTGTGGGCCGCTCAGGCCTCAGCTGCACAGAACAGCCTGACTGACGGGGCAGGTAAGCAGGTGCTAGGAGGAGCTACTGGGTACGATACTCAGCCAGAGATGAGAGGGTTCATTTCCTCACCCACCAAAAAATAAATTGTATTTCTATAAACAAACAAATAAAAAATTCTCAGAGTAATCTTGTCAACTGCATGATAGAAAAAATAACACAGAAATCATGAAGTTCTCCAAGCTTTAGCCTCCGCCAAGGAAATAAAATTTAAAACAAAAGTGCAAAAAAAAAAAAAAAAATCTCTTCCAACCCCAAGTCTTTTCCACATAGTACAGAAAAACAAACCAGTTTTTTTTAAGCTATAGTAGTTTTTCTTATTATTATTATTAAATCATAGCTGTGTACATTAATGTGATCATGGGGCACCATACACTAGTTTCATAGACCGTTTGACACATTTTCATCAGATTGGTTAACATAACTTAGTAAATGTGGAATGTAAATATCTTAGCACAATAACTAAGAAAATGCCAGGAAGGCTCTGTTAACAAATGAGTTTTATCTTATCTTTAAATGAGTGTTAAACAAACAAAAATGTGATGAAGATTAGGGTAATCCACCAGGCACACAGCCACAGGGTGCCCAGCCTCCGATAAACAGTAACCCGTCCTCAAGTGAGAGGCTTGACAGCAGCATTTATTACACATGACTCATCCTAACTAAACCTGGTAATCAGGGTGACCATGCTGTTAGTTAATTGGCTTTACAAGAAGGAACAGTGAGCTTTTGCTATCTTTCTGGCAGGAAGCGGTTTACCCCAGAGCAAAGTGCCTGCCCCAGTTAGGGTTCAGCAGCTCCCAGGGGGCTGAGGGAGGGCGTCCCTATTTCTCTGATGTTTACATTTCAAAGAGATGGCTCCTGGGTCCTGACTGTGTAACTAGGAAGGTTAGCTTTGAAAACAAATTAATATACAATTCTAAAAGGGAAAGTACTTACACACTTTTTAAGGAAAGTGCTCTAAGAAAAAGTGAGAAAGGAAAAGGGCTGTCTTTTCTCTCATGTGACAGAGAAGGAAGGCTCTTGCTTCCACTCTATGTGCTTTACACCTTCCTTTTTGGCTGGTCCTCAGGCAGGGCCTCCGCTTCCCCCAGGCTTTGGGTTGTTTCCCCGAGGTGGACCAGGGTCCTCCCCTGAGAGCTGGCCTCTGTCATCCCACCCTTCACTGGGTATTTTTGGCTGTCTTCTCCCTCCCCTTCCTCAGTAGCTCTGGAAACAAGCTGTCAGCAGGCTACAAAATCTGAAGGGCTTTAAAAACATTGTTCTCGCATGATTTCCCTTGATTATGCCCTCACGTTGTCTGTGACTTCCTTTGTGTACTTTGGTGAGGACAGAACGGTGGGTGCGTGTGTGCAGCCTACTGTCAGTTACAACCGAGGGGTTCCCAGCAAAACCAGAATTGCTCCCGGCTCAAAGCTGAGATGGAGCTGAGACACCAAGCATGACTCTGCCAAGGGTGGCTTGGCGAGTTAGATGAGGTTCTTAGCAGCCATCTGCACGGGCACCCCCTCGCTCCTGGGAGGACCAGGAGACCCTGGGTGTCAGGACACCTTCATCTCTTCCCCAGAGTGACTCAGAGCTCTCACTTTGTGTCATCCAGTGTTCAGATGGGAACAAACCATGCTCTGCAATACAGCCCTCGTGGGTGTTCACACACCCATGTCGCATTAGTGATGTCACCATTGTCCCCCAGGCAGAGAGTGGGGTCACAGTCAGCTAAGGGAAGTGGGTCAGCCAAAGCAGGTCTAAAGCAGTCTCTGGAGACATCTCTTGTGCCCAGAAGCTATTGTTTGACACCTGCTGCTTAACAATTCTGTTGAGCCCTCCACCCTGGCCTGGCGCAGTGCTCCTCTGTGTGGGGAAAACCTGCATTTTTCCCTCACAAGTGATAGTAATCTGCAGCTGGAAAAAATCCGGAACAAACCCCAGGGTGGGCAACTGAAAGGCCTTGTCAGGATTTCTTACTCCAAAGGGTTAAGGCAAGTCCTTTGAATGACTTGACCTATTTCTGGACTGGAAGATGATCAATGAGCAGAAGAGATGTTGCGGATAGTACTGCATGGAAAAAATGGCCATTGTTCATACAAACAGTCACATACGTCACGTCTCCGCTCTGCTCCACTAACTGTGTGCACCTAGCTGAGTGAGTGGGTCAACCTTCTACAATGGTGTCAGAGGTCTAAACTTCTGGGTGACCCTGTGGCCAAAAAGGTCGAAAAATTGCTATATCCTACCTTCAGAACATTTTGAATTTGCACCTGAGTAAACATTTCACAAACTGTGTATTGACACACCTAAAAGGACAGAGAACTGGCTGTAGGTCTGTCGGTAAAATGCAATACTATCCTTACAGCACACCTTCTGCAGACAGTTAGCTGGGATGGTGGTGAACAGCAACTTCTGATATAGACACCAAAAAGGACAGGACAGTAATTGTGATTCACAATTTATCTCAGTTTCCAGCGGATATGTATCTGTCTCAGAAAAAGTTTAATTAATTAGGCAATGAGATAATCGATCACATTTGCTAATCCAAGATACTGAAGGTATCTTCAAAATCTAAGAGCAAACCTTTAATGTTTTCCTGAAGAAGGATGCTGCTTATAAATAAATAGAAAAAAAAACCTATGTAAAGAAACAGTTTCACAAATTTTAAATTCACCAAAAACGTATGATGAAAATCTAAAAACTAAATAAATAAGCAAAATAAAAAGACAAATTGGTAGGCTTTTTTTCCCTTTAAAGCTGCTTGTTTGAAGAAGGAAAAATGATTAAATCTGTTTATAATGGCTGAACCTGCCATTCTAAACATTATCTGGTCTGCCAAAATAGACCAGATAATCAATAGTACTTAAGTCAGAAACTTCTGATGCTCACTTGTTCTCTGATTCTTTTCTATTTAGGAAATATTTACATGCGGTCACATTTGTTTTAGATGTGTGGAGTGGTGACTGTCAGTAGTTACATTAAATTGTGTTACTGGGTTTGACCAGCAAGCTCGATTTCCTGGGCAGCAGTTCTGATCTCTGTCCAGACATTGTCCTAAGCTTGTGTGTTCCGGGTCAGTCAGAGCTGTGGGATGTAGACTTTGAACATCCATTATTAGGCTGTTTCCATGGAGGATTTTCTCCTTTTTTCAATAGCCCTGTTTTCTCGGCTCTTTTCTGTTTTCTCAGATCAGAATGACTCTGGAGTTCTCCACGTGAGCCCTACAGCCTCCCGTCTCCCCTTCCCCAGCAGGGCTGCTCTTCCTGGGGAGCTGCCTGCACTCTTCACCCTTTGTTGCTTTTGAAAATATCCAGAATTTATAGTTATTTTCTTCTGGAGTTTCATCTGGTAGAGACTTAGGCCATTTTTATAGAATCTTAGTAGGGACTGTAAGAGAAATTTCCCAACTTTTGTTCTAACAGGTGCAAATCTCCTTACTACAAATCTCCCAAGAAGATGACACATTCTCTGTAGTTGTGGCAGAGTGCATATGCCCTGATCTTCTTAATTAAGACATGTGGACAGTTATATTACTTTGTTGGTTAGCATTTTTCTGTGACATTTAAATCCAAGAAGAAGGATGGCAGATAGAATTGTTATCATTAAATTTTTACGGGCATGATATTAGAAAATAAATAATATATTTTAGACTGAGATCACAATCTCTCACAAAGACTATCCATAAAGAATGAAAATAAAATCACCTTTGCATCAAATTCTTGGTATACGAATCATAACTTATCTGGAGCTGTTTTTAATGACTGAGCTTTCTGACAATGAGCACTGCTGTGCTGTGCTGACACCATCAAGGCTGTTTGCAGGAACAATACGAAATCCTGAACAAACACTTTGTGGCCATTTCAATTCTCTCTATTTACCTGAGTTGTAAAAAGCATTTTACTCCTGTAGATCAGCCCTTAGATAGTGCATGATGAGAAAACCCCGTCTGTTTACAAACTGACTTCATCTACCGAGAAAAATTGATGTAGGGCGAGAGAGTGGAACTTCCACAGCTTTGCAGAGTCCTCAACTTAGAGTTTCTGAGGACCTTCATTCCTTTAATAACGAATTTCTCAAACAAAAACTGATACTTTTCAGAAACAAAAACTGATACTTTTTATGAGCAAAACACTATACTAAACAATGGGGATTTTAACAATAAAAGAGGGAATAAAATAGAAATAGCCTTTTCTCTGGTCAGCACCCAGCTGGTGACAGAGGCAGACACTGTGATAGAGACGCTTGCAAACCACCTGAGTGCCTTGTGTTGGGAGCTCATGTCAGTCCTGTCCTGTGCTAATATCCCTGTTTCACAGATCAGGAAACTGAGACCCCGGGAGGCTAAGAAGATGTCCGTGATGCTCAAGGTAAATGAATACAGCTGGGACTCAAGCCTGTTCCTTGGACTCCAGGGCCCTGCTGCTGTCAGGATACCATTCTGCTTCTCAGAACCTGTCATAAATACGTCTAATATGTAAAAGTGAAGCTCTGTGCCATTTTTGGATGAAGGCTTAAGCAATTCCAAATGAGATCTGCAAAACCTTCATGGCAAAGAAAGTGATGCCCTAGGCAAGCAGAAATACAGGTATCCAGTTGTAATTAATCAAAACAAGATACAAGTGATTCTACCCCAGCTGCCATTTTTCAACACATATATCTGCTTCTGCACAACTACACGTGCGTAGCTTGTAAGTTCAGAGAAAGGTGTCTGTGGGTGAAGATTCGGAGAAGGATTCTTGTATTTGAAGAATAAAATGTGTCTGGTCCTTGAAATACTAAATGTAACCTAGATTGTCATGTTGTTCGATCAGGTGGATTAATCCAAAAGAAAACTGATGACTCCAAAACACAAAATAAATAGGAATAGCACAATCGTTAAAATTATACTATTTCTAGATGTTAGGACTATAAGTATTAAAATATTCCTTTTTTGTAGTATGTTATAAATACAATTCACAGTTTGGATGAATCCATTTACTACCATTCCAGTTCAAACAAAAGAAAGTGACATTCGCTGAGGTCATCTCCAGGGCTCAGGGCCTAGTAATCTTAATCCATCATTAAACCCAGAAGCTAATTAGAAAGAAAAGGTGATGTAGGGGCCTTCTCTCCCATGAATTAAAGCAGTTAGTTTAGGAAACAATGTGGAGGTTATGACAATTTAGGCTTGAATAAAACTTTGTATCCAAAAAATTCAAAGAGACTTAAAAGTATTCAATTAAAAAAATATATTTTGTCACCAAAGGGCAGAAAATGAGGCCCTGGAAGCTGACTGCTTTCCAACGTGGCCTGCCGGAGAGGGAGGAAGTTCGGAAGGCGGGGTGGAGGGGCTTGGAGAAGACGGGGGAGGACCAGCCCACCCTTCCACTATGTCTACAGCTCATCTGAATGGTACTGCAAATAGCTCATTAAATCCTTTATTAAAGGTGATCTCATTTATTGTCTTTATTAAACTGTTTTAAAAAATAGAATCTCTATGGCCTTTATCAAAGATGGCCCCAGGGACTCTGGGTCTCCACGCTGACCCGGTGGGAAAAGGTGATTGTGACAGGCAGAGGAAAGGGAGGCCTCTCTCCCTCAGTGCACCAGGCTTCACATTCTAAGGACCAGGAGGGGAGGAATCACATCTGTCTCTTACCAGTCTAAACCTGGGGACCTGACACCAGCAGGCATTCAGCAGTGGACACGTGAGCTCCAGCCAGATGTCATGTCATGCTGTAATTTGCTGGTGTTTTCTGGAGGCCAAGAGCCACTTGGTTGTTACATGTGGCTTGAGGACAGAGGGATGGCTCAGGTGGGAGGTCCTGCCCGGCACCTGGAGGAAAGGTGGAGCGTGAGAGAGGAGAAGGGACTCACTGCCAGCAATAGAAGCTGGGGGAGCACAGCAGCCTGCTCCTGGACAGAGCTCCGAGGGCAGATTTCTGTAGGGAAGAAGGAGCCGCAGAAGCACGAGTTAGCCCTGAGTCCAGCACGTTCTGTGTAATCGGTAAACTCATCTCTCACCTTACAAAGAAAATAAAGTTTCTCCATCATAATATTCCTTTTTCTTCTCTGCCCTTGCTTAGTGAGTCATCTCTCTTTAGATCAGCTGTCCCCAACTTGCACACACAGAGAAAAGGCCTTGTGCAGATCTGGAGAAGGCGGCTATCTTCACGCCGAGGAGAGGGGCCTCAGGAAAAACAGACCTGGCCAATTCCCTGGGCTCAGGTCTCTCCAGGGCCGAGAGGAAGTAGATTTCTTAGATCTAAGCCAGAGGATCTGTGGCAGCCTTCTCAGACTGGTCTGTGATCACACAGCACAGCATGAACAGAACACGCACCCTTATTAACTGACATTCACAAAACAGCTCGTGTCCACAGAGGCGGTCACAGAAACCAGGTCTGACAGCCGGACAAGCTTTTATTGCTTCCTTTGGAAATTATTATGAGTGTGGTCATTAATTTTAAGAATTGCTGATTCCCCTGAGAGAGAGTTCACAAAGCCGGTTTGTCTGCATATCACAGATCAAACTTTCTGCAGTCAGAGTAGCATCAGGTTTTCCCACATTTCTCCTGATGGGTGTAAATAACAGTAAGGGGGGAGAGACAGCTGGGAATCACCTGTCTTTCCAAAGCGGTGAGAGGGGGGCCATGATGATCATGTGAGGAAGACGTGATTCAGATCACCAGGAATTGGGGACCTTCTTCATCTCTCCATCCCAGCTCAGCCTGGCTGTTCTAATAATAATCTGATGAGTAGTTAAAGAATTAGATTAACTGGTCCTAGGAGTTAAATGTCAGAGCAAACTGTGAAACTTGGGGGACCAACATCCGAGATGCCCTGAGCAGATGCATCCAAGCTGACCACAGACACTTCTGTTCCATTTGCTCAACTTGTGCCCAGTCATATGGATTTATTAGATAAATATCTCTCTGCCTCCTGACCCACCACCCTTTCCTGTAGTCTGTCAGTCCGGAAATACACTTTCCATTTTAAATAAATCACAGCTGCAGCACAAAATCAACAGACTCCAATATGGGTGCCCAAAAGTGTTTAATACGCTACAATGGATAAAAATGGGAATTTGGAAAGCACATTTAGAATTAGGAGCTGCCTGCTTCATTTGAACAGGTTACATATTTACCTCATAACTCTCGTTTCTTTTGAAGACGAATATAATAAGAATTTGTATTTGCCTAGCATTTAACAGTTTTTAGACACTCCACAGACAGCATTTTTTGATCTCTACATAGTTCTGTTAGGAAAGAACAAGATTCATGGGTGAGAAAACTCAAGGGGAGAACTAAAAAGTGACAACTATCCCAAGGCCACCAGTGAGCTCTGAACCCAGGGGCTGGACACAGATTCCTGGACAAGACCAGGTAATCAATTGAAGGAACGTGCAACTTATTTAGACCGTCTATTACATGTTTGCTGTTTTTCCTCCTGTAAGAGAAATAATCAATAGTTCTCAGGATGTCTAGGTTCAAGCTCAAGGCTAAATAGGGTAACCATGGCATTAAGCTCTCTAATATATCAAATTCAGTGTATGAGTGGCAGCCCTCCATATATAAAGTGTCATTAATTACCTTTTTTTTTTTACTGGAGAATACGTGTGTGGGTGCATGTAAGTATGAGTATTTTTTTTTTTTTCTGCCAGAATTACTGCTAGGAAGGCACAAATATTTTGGCAGAAAAAGAAAAAAAGGAAGTTATTAAGTGTGTGATAGTGAGACTCAGAGGGCCAAACGTGGAGAAAGTGCTCTGCCAAGCAGAAGGGCAGCAATTTCCCCCGATCCCTGGAGACGTGGGGAGTGAGAAGAGAAGAGAGAGAGAAAGTGAGGCGAGAAGACAGGGACGTCCAGGTCACATGCCTGTACACGTGGCTGTCATCTGTGACACCAAGAACCCTCACGCTCCTCCCAATGCTCAGGAAAAAAACTACAAAAAGTCACCAAATGCTTAGGAAGAGTGGATTTGAAATAAAACTTGTGAAAGGGGACTGAACCTGTATCCAGGGGGCTACAGGAGGAGGAGATGGAGCCTTACGACTAGAACAGGGTCAAAAGGAAGCCCAGCAGACACAGGAGGGACGTCACGGACCTGGAGTCAGAGTCAGGGAAAGCGAGGCAGCCTCTGAAAGGCAGGGAGGCAGCAGATGGCGGGCAGATGGATGGATTGGTTGGTGGACAGATGGAAGATAAGATGAATAGATGGTAGGCAGACAGACAAATAGATTAATGGTTATCACTACATTAGTGATAGATGTAATTGAAATTAATACGTATCTAAAAATAGTTAAGAAGAAAATGCTGAACATTATTAAAGGCTTCAGAATTCAAAGTAGGGGAAGCCTGAAAGAAGTCAACTGCATTTGATAGTTTGATAGTTATGATATGTTGGAAATCTCAGGGAGAGCATTTTGTGGGAGGTTGGCACAGCTGGTAATGCACACACTGTTTCCTATATACCTTTTCTTCTGTAAATGTCTTTCATTAAGTGCATTATAAAGTATTACAGCTCTCTCCTGGAATATTTCCAGGCCAAAGTGATTATAAATAAGAATAGCTGATCCTATGATCTTGCTCCTGAAGGGTCCTTTTCCTTTTTACAAAGTAAAAGGCTAAAATTTCTTTCATTTGAAAGTGACAACAGATTTTTTTATATGATCTTTTAGGAAACTATCCTATTATTCAGTGACATGGAAAAATCACCAGCTGTTGGTCTGAATCTAACCTTTCAAAGGTGGGATTTGACTTGACAGTGTTTAAAATCTACTCTCAAGCATTAGTATTGCTAGATCATAACCTTTCTTTTCTTTATTTCTAAGCAACCATTAGTGTCCAGAGTCACACAAATGGAAAGTGGAGAATCATCACTGGTCTCAACTGAGCTCAAGTAGTCGGTGATGCAAAGTCATTCAGGGCCTATTCCCAGGGTGGCAGAGCAGAAAGCTTAACAAACTCAGCACACTGATGGTCAGGTTATGCATCCGAGACACACTACATATTAGTTTTAGGGACCTTCAGAAAGACATATAACTTCTCTAGGGCACTACTTCCTCATCTATAAAGCAGAGTTAATGCCACCAACTAGCATCTGCACCCAAGAGTTGTTGCAAACATCAAATTAGATGTAACAGAGTAAAAAGACAAGTCATGGACAAAAAGAAAATATATACAAAACTCATATCTTATAAAACATGTGTATCCAAAATATACAAAGAACTCTTAAAGTTCAATAATAATAAAACAAATAGCCCAATTAAAAAGTGGGTGAAAGATCTAAATAGACACCTCACCAAGGAAGATACATAAATGACAAAAAAAAAAAAAAGCATATGTAAGATGCTCAACATTATATATCTTAGGGAATTGGCAATTAAAACAATAAGAAAATAGCTCTCTTCACTCGCTGAATGACTAAAATCTGAAATAGTGACAGCAGAAAATGCCGGCGTGGCTGTGGAACAGCAGGAACCGCCCTTCATTGCTTCTGGGAATGCACACGGATACAGCTGCTTTAGAAGACAGGTCGGCAGTTTTTTATAGAGCTCCATGTGGTCTGACCATATGATCTGGCAATTGAGATACTCTATGAAATACCAGTCCAAATAAATAAAAACTCACATCCACACACAAAAAATACATCTGAGTGTTTACAGCAGCTTTATCATTGCTAAAAGTTACAAGCAACCAAGATGTCCTTCGGTAGGTAAGCAGATAAACTGTGGTCCATCCACACAATGAAATGTGATTCAGCCATGAGAGGAAATGAGGCACCAAACTGTGAAAAAACCCGGAGAACATCAAATGCATATGGTCAGCAGAAGATCCACTCTGAAAATGCCACATGTGTATAATTCCAAACACAGGACATTCTTCCAAAAGCAAAACCATAGTGATGGTGAAATACCCATGGCACCCATGGGTTCAGGTAGGGAGGGGTAGAATTGATGGGGCTTGGGGGATATTTAGACAAGTGAAAATATTCCATATTATACTGTAATGGTGGACATGTGACTTTATCCATTTGTCAAAACTTAGAATTGTACAACACAGAATAAACCCTAATGTAAACCATGGTTTAATAATAACATTAACATTCATCAGTGAACATCAGAAATTTTTATTAATTTTAACCAATGTACCACACTAAAGCATGATGGTTTTAACAGGAGAACTCTGGGGTAAAAAACAAGAGTTTTTCTGCTCAATTTTTCTATACACCAAAACTTCTCTAACATATAAAGCCTATTA
The DNA here is from genome assembly GCA_963574355.1 of Loris lydekkerianus. Lineage (NCBI taxonomy): Eukaryota > Metazoa > Chordata > Mammalia > Primates > Lorisidae > Loris > Loris lydekkerianus. Next base: position 734 of record CAUYPK010100079.1, on the reverse strand, counting down.
ATTCTCAAAAATTAAAATAGACAATAAGTGCAATTGATTTAGAGCAGTGACTGTTAAGCACATAGTTTAAAAACTTAAACAGGAGTAGGCACACATGTGCTGCTCCAGCGCCGTGTTGGGGTCTGTCACTGGAATGAAAGGGATGGGGCAGTTATGTGTTTTATGCATTTGTCAACAATGTGGGATGTTTGGGTTGAAGCAGAAAGAATTCATAATCTGGAAATGGATTAGGAAGTCACGATACTGAAGAACCAGAAAAGCCTGCTGCACCCCGCGTCTGTTCACGGCTCCTTCTTTTTTGCTCTGGAAGGCCCAGGTGTCCCGTCTGCAACTTGTCACCGTTGACCTCTGGGTGTAGAAATATCTGTAAGCAGGAGGCAGGGCCATCGCCAAAGCCATAAAACGCGCTACTCCTTAAAGGGAGCAGCTACCAGCCATGCGCAAGCCTGAGAGACTCTAGATTTTGGGTTTAGGATTGGACTAAGAGTTCAGTCAAATACTTCTGAAGACCAGAGATTTAAAAATGAGAAGAATATTTCTGAATGTGATCAATCATTCATTAAAAGTTGATGGGAAGAGATTCTTTTTCTTTATTTTTATTAAATCATAGCTGTGTACATTAATATGATCATGGGGCATCATACACTAGTTTCACAGACCGGTTGACACATTTACATCACACTGGTTAACATAGCTTTCCTGGCAATTTCCCAGTTTGACCTCAATTTCTTAAG
>CAUYPK010100076.1:0-10838 GCA_963574355.1 Loris lydekkerianus | reverse complement strand
TTATACCCCTAGCCAGATGCCCTGGTGAGGTGCTTCTCCCCAGACACACTGGGCCAAGGCCACTGAGGAGATTCTCTGCTTACTTTCTCCTGGGCAATAAGAAACATATGGGGTATGTGCATTGGGAAGGAGGGTAACAAGGCAAACAAAATACTTGAGTAACTGAGCTGCCACACCTGAGGAAATCATTCTTTTACTGTGCTTCTCAGTGACATCAGCTCTGCCATTTGGAGTCCCACAGAACATTTTCTAGCCTCTTCAAGCACTGGCCTCCAGAGTCTCAGGGTCAGTGCAGTCTCTCCCTCTGCGCCCTGTTGGCACTGAGGTTGCTCATCCAAGTCAGGCCACCCTACCTACTGAGACTGTCCTCAAGGACATTGTGGGGAGACTGTTCTCTCTATCTGAAAGTATGAGTCAAGTCACCTGAGGAGACAGACGGAGTGTAAAGTGTCCCAAGACGGGGAAAGATGACCATGGGCAGGCATGTTTCCTGGGAGCTCTCTTATCTTTCTGTTTTGCTGTCCTAGGAGATGTAGGGTCATTCAACTGAGGAATTTTTTCTTGCTCTTTGCTCCATCCCCAGGGGCTCCCTTTCTCCTTGAAGGTACATTGAAAACATGATGAGACCTATGGGCTGAACTGGAGAAGCATCTTAAGTGAGCATTTGTGTATCTACCTACTGGCTTCTGATTCTTCAGTCCCTGGGATTCTGCCAATCCCCCTGCCAGTGAGGAGGGTGCCTGACTGGGTGGTCTCCTCTGCAGGGCTGTGGAAAAAGTGTCCCTATACCAGGGAACCTGGTAGAAGAGAATGGAGTGTAATTATGAACTAGACTAGAGTCTCTAATTTTCTACACTCAGCCACTAGAGGCCTGGGAGAAGACATTCTTTTTTTTTTTTTTTTTTTTACATATTCTAATGCCTTTTAAAAGATAAACTAGTATTTCAATTTTTATTACTTTAAAAAAGCTTAATTTTAAAAGCAAGATTTTCTTTTATTTTCCTTTTTTTTTTTTTTAGGAGAAGACATTCTTGAGGAAGGTGTTAACCTTTTGGGGTTGAGGAATGCCCATATGTTCCACAAGTGTTGGGAGTATGTATTGGAATATAGTTCTGGGGAGAGAATTACTTGAAATATGATGTGAACTCAATAAATGGTTTGTCATTGAATTAATCAAGCAATAGTGTTTAGGTTATTTATTCAGAAGTTATGGCTTATAGGTATGTTTATTCAAAGGACATACCTAAAGGCTGCCCTGGGACAATCCCCCTGCTCAGTAATGTAGACATCTAATGTTGGTCAGGTTTCAATGATTCCCTTCAGGAAGTAGAATAGAAGGTCAACACAAAGCATAATCTCAATAGCCTTGACAAATGTTCTAATGGATGTACGTACAAGCTGCAAAGAGCATAGAGCAGAGAAGGTCTAAGAACAGGACATGAAGGACACAGCCTTTTATCTCCCCCTGGAAGAACAAGAATCTTCCAGATAGGAGAGAGTAGCTTGTAGACCATAGGTCCATATGTGTTGAGAGGCATTTGGGGCAGAATGATAGACCCTGGGCAGAAAGGCTCATTCCTGACTGGACCCATAGGACCTCTGCCACATTATTTCTGTCTTTTTCTTCTTCTTTTTTATAAATCACAAAGAGATAGGTCATGTATACATTAATGCATTTGTGGGGTACAATGTGCATTTTATATACAATTTGGAATGCTTATATCATCGTACTGGTTGGACCTATTAAATATAGAGTATAAATGTCTTAAATCAATAATTAAGCACAATTTTCTCAGGTGTCACCTTTAGACCCCCTGACTTGCCTTTTGGTTTGGGGGAGGCCAGTCCCAAGTTCCAGTCTTAAGTGGAATTACAGGCTAGTCAAGAAGTTATGTAATTATTTCTCTTTTCTGCATTCCAATTCTGCATGCCCAACACTAAGGCATCAGCTTCTCCAGGCTCAGTATTGGAACCTACCCCAGCATCAGTGATTAGTAATTCTCTGACAGATTGTCCTGTATGTGTTGAAATACAGAAGGACCCAGGGACCTAGTACATGTATATATAACATACACACATCATATGTATACATGCATATATTTCTAGTTCATATGTATTTCCATACTAATACCTTTTAGCTTTTATAAATTTGAAATCTAGGTTGAGAGAATATTATGATTAACACTTGCCTTCCTATGAACTACATGGATGACATTTTTTTCATGTGGTTTTCTCCCTTTCTCTGTCTCTCTCTCTGTCTCCACACACACATATGCACATGCACAAACATATTTTTCACTGACTTTCCTGAATGTACATTGTAGATATTACAAGCATTGTCAGTCAGCATTAGGCATGCACCTTCCAAAATTAGATTCTCCCTCATAATCACAATACCATTTCAAATGGAAGCAAATTATAGTAACCTAACAACATATTAAATATGTAGGCTCAGTGTCTGTGGCTCAAGCAGCTAAAGCGCCAGCCACATACACCTGAGCTGGCGCGTTCAAATACAGGCCAGGCCTGACAAACAACAATGATGGCTACAACCAAAAATAGCTCGACATTGTGGCAGGTGCCTGTAGCCTCAGCTACTTTGAATGGAGGCAGGAGAACCACTTGAGCTTAGGAGTTGGAGGTTACTGTAAGCTGTGATGCCATGGCACCCCACCCAGGGTGACAGCTTGAGACTCTGTCTCAAAAATAAAGAAATAAACAAACAAACAAATAAATAAAATAAAATAAAATATGTAATAGATATTCAAACTTTCATAATTCTCCTAATATTGACTGGCTAATGCTAGAATTTCTTTATGTTCTTTTTATTAATCTCTTTTACTTTCGATTAATTGCCCTGATATGTTTTTTATAATATTGAATTTTTTTAATGATTCTAGTCCTCTTTGTGTGTGTTCATGTGTGTGTTTATTGCTTCTCATATTCTGAATTTTCTAATTATTTCCTCACAGCTAGATTTAGGCTAAAAATTATTGTTAGGAATTCTTCATATTGATGTTGTGTCCTTACTGTTCAAACCAGTAGGCATATAAGGTCAGGTTATCTTATTAATGGTTAAGCCAAATTTGATCACTTGCTTAAGGTAGTAATCGCCAATCTTATGTAGTAAAAGTTATGTTCATTTTTCTCTATTTAGTAGGAAAGCTGTATAGTGATCCTTGGAGACTATATGAATATTCTGTTTCCCAAAATTCTAAAGTATTTATTGATTACTTTTAAATTTCACTGATAACTGCAAAGAAGATAATTTTAAAATGTATCAATACTTTTGCATTTATTAAATAAAATTCTTTGTTAAAGATTAATTTTCATTCTTTTTTTTTAATCCTTTATTTCACTATGAATGCAAACTTTCTTGAAAGGTCAAATTTGTTATGAACCGTTGTTGTCAAAACGATTAATAATTTTTAATGTTTCTTTTATTTTATTTTATTTTATTTTATTTTATTTTATTTTATTTTATTTTATTTTATTTTATTTATTTATTTTTTTTGAGACAGTGTTTTGCTGTATTGCCAGGCTAGAGTGCAGTGGTGTGATCATAGCTCACTGTAGCCTTAGACTCGTGGTCTCAGCTATCCTCTCACCTTAGCCTCCCAGATCGATCTGATTATAGGTGTTACCCACCCCACCCGAAGACAATAGAGTTGTGTATAGAAAAAGTCCACAGAGATATATTTGAATATGCTACAAGTGCCCACAAGTACATCGAAAATTGGTACATTGGGAGAATAGCCAGTGTTCCAATTTTCTTTCTTTTCTTTTCTTTTCTTTTTTTTTTTTTAATTGTTGGGGATTCATGGATGGTACAAGAACCCAGGTTATACTGATTGCATTTGTTAGGTAAAGTCCCTTTTACAATGTGTCTTGCATCCATAGGTGTGTTACACACTGAGACCCACCCCCTCCCTCCTTCCCTCTCTCAGCTCTTTCTTTCCTCCATGCCTTCCCTTCTTCTCTCCCTCTCTACTCTCTCCTTCACTCACCCCCACTGTGTACTAAGTCATTAACTGTCCTCATATCAAAATTGAATAATGATTCAATTAGATTCAAAAAGATGAAAAATGGATTCACCTTTCTCCATTCTTGTGATGCTTTATTAAGAATAATGTGTTCCACCTTCATAAAGGTTAATACAAAGGATATAAAGTCTCCATATTTTTTTTAATTTTTTAATTATTATTTTTTTTTATTAAATCATAGCTGCGTACATTGATATGATCATGGGGCATCATACACTAGCTTCACAGACCGTATGACACATTTTCATCACAATAGTTAACATAGCCTTCCTGGCATTTTCCCAGTTACCGTGCCAAGACATTTACATTCCACATTTACTAAGTTTCACATATGAGGGTATATTTTTTAAAGGGTAAATATAATTACTGACCATGTACTTAAAACTGTAAAAGGAAGGAGGAGAGGATATGAGACAGGCAAGGGACAGTGAACCACAGTAGAGCATATCACGGATGATCTTCTAACTCCATCCTTAGCACTCAGAAGGAGAACTGAAAAAAGGAGGAGTCCAATAAATCATGGGAGTTTTATTAATGTCCTTCAACTTGCATTGAAATGGAATAAGGAAATACATAAGCCCCCTGAGACCTCAGAAGTGGCAAGATGATCCATCAGGATTCAACACCTTTTCTAAAGGAATATGTTGAGGTGAGGAAATGAGTGGAAGGCCACACAAATGAAATTCGATTCTGAGTGGGTAAGAGGGCCCTGCTATGTTTAACAGGACCTTGGAAGAGAAAGTCCTCAACGTGGGTTTTTCCAGAAATACCCAAAAAGCACCAACTGAACTCTCTACCCATAACATCAACCCACCTAATAGAACTACCCTCCAGCACTGAGACTATGGAAACTATACCCAGAGCTCACACTGTTCCTCAGCATGTGACTGCACTTAAAAACATAGATCTAGACAAGTTAAGAATATGGCACAGATCATCGTCCTACACTAATAAAAAGCAAATAGAGGCTTCAGACAAAGCTGCCAAAAGTAAGCAGAAGCAAGGTATAAAATTTAAAAGTAACTATGCAAACGTACTATTACAGAAAAAGAAGGGGGAGAGGAAGAAGAGTGAAATTGAGGGAACACTCAACACTCTGGATCAGTGGTTCTCAACCTTCCTAATGCCGTCACCCTTTAATGCATTTCCTCATGTTGTGATGACAGAACTAGAGAAACAGACATGGCTTTTTTTTTCTGGAAGGGATTCATGATTTAACAAAAAGGATATAAATCATTAACATAAATGGTATATAATAAAACCAGAGAATGAAGAAAGAGATGATGAAGCTAAGAAAATGAAATCTCAAATGTTCTTAATACAAGTTATAACATATGAATTGGAAATAGTAAGAAAATAGAATCAACTGAATAGAGGAAATATTTAAATAATAAAGGCAGATGTACAGGAAAAATACATTAAACAACTAAACACAATATAGCAGATTAGGAAGACAGACAAAGATGATTCAGCAATTGGGTCCCAGAAATAAGGAACTTTTCCCCAAAGGAACAACTAGATTTTCCAATTAAAAGGGCACACCACATATGATGAAACATTGATACAATGCAACCACCATCAAAACATATTCTAGTTATGTTATTAAACAGGAAGCATGAATAAAAACTATTTAGGTATTCAGATAGAAAAAGCAAGTTATCTGCAAGGGGGGAAATTCTTTCTGGCCTCAGACTCTTCCCTAGAAACATTCAGCACTAGAAGATAGAGCAAAATCTTAAAGGAAAGGAAATGTGACTCCAAAATACTTTACCCAGCCAAGTTGAAGTGTAAAAGCAACAGCCAGATAGTCTCAGACATGATGTAAATCAAAATCTTAGGAAACGTAGTCTTAATGAGCTCTACTTTAAAAAATACTGTTTGATAATGAAATTCAAGGGGGAGGTCTAATAAGGAACTCAGGACAAGATAAGATAAAGTAATGGGGCAGTAAGCACTGAATCCAATTAAATGTAGAACTTCAACAAGGTAGTGAATTGTGATTGTAGAAAAGGATGTAAATATTATAAGCCCTGATGAAATAAAACCTAGACAAGCAAAAAGTGAAAGGTAGAGGGGAGAGAAGCAATAGAAGTGGTAAGAAAACTACCTACCTAGTGTTATAATGCAGTGAGCTCAGTCATATTGTTTAAAAATTTGACATGGAGTCCTGCAGGAAAGCATTACAGGGAGTCCCCGTCACAAACATCTAACTTATGTACAACTCACACTTACAAACGGAAGCTATTACAGTTAGTCCCCAACTTACAAGCATCTGACACACGTACAACTCACACTTATGAATGGAGGCTATTAAAGATAATAGTTAAATGTGCCTGTCCCAATTTATATACAAATTCAGCTTAAGAACAAACTTATAGAACCTATCTCATTCATAGCCCAGGGACTGCCTGTACTTTATCTCCTAAGTGATCATTATAATCTGTTTTCTTATCTTAAAGGGATCTTTTAGGAATCAATATCTCTATGGCAAATTCAGGAAAAACAAAATCTAATAATTTTTATCATAAGGATAACATGATCCCTTTCTCTTAAATTTGTTTCTATCTACATGCCTACACATACATTCACCTTTCTATCTTTATATAGAGAGCAATCTATAATTATGACCAAAAAAGTATGATATTATAACTAATCCCTGACCACTGGAAATTGGAATTTTTTTTTTGAGTCAGAGTCTCACTCTGTTACCCAGGTTAGAGTGTAGTATGGCATCATCGTAGCTCACTGCCACCTCAAACTCCTGGGCTCAAGTGATCCTCCTGCCTCAGCATCCTGAGTAGCCGGGACCATAGATTCATGTTACCACATCAGGCTAACTTTATTTGAATTTTTTTAAGAGATGGTGTCTCACCATGTTGTCCAGGCTGTGCTTGAACTCCTGTCCTCAGGCAATTCTCTCACCTCAGCTTCCCAAAGTACTGGAAATAAGGTATGAACCACCATTCCCAGCCTAATTAGGAATTTAAAATGCATATTTTAAAGTGGTACAAAGAACACATATATTTGTACCACTTTGTATTGCTAGCCTACATCACTTAAAAAAAAATCATGCCGGGGGCTACTGTATGGTATTGAGGAAAAAGAGAAAGAGAGTTGGAACAGTATTTATTTTTGACCCTAAAATGAAACTTCACCCATAAGTCTCCCATGTCAGGACTACTTTACAAGGTCATCACTTTGGGCAATTTCAAATTGATTTAAGTTATTGAGCATGTGCTGCCCGTACTGTTCCAACATGCAATTCTTTCTCTTTCTGTTTGTGGTAAAACAAACCCTGGCCAAAAGAACACTGACAGAAGACATAAATTATCCTGTGACTTAAAGAGGCAACCTAGGCTTTTATTGTCTTCAGCAGTGCTTAAGGATGTATTCAGAGACAGAAAACAAAAGGATCCTGGTAGCAATATTTCTGTGATACTCTATCACAGGCTCCTGGATGGTAACTGTCCTGGTAACTAAGCATCTGGCCTTCTACCACTCCACAGACATGATTATATCACATGTCGTGATACATACTCCAAACTAGAGCCTTGAGAGTGGCAATGCCTATTAGAAATACAGAAATAGCACAGTTCTGAGTCTCTAGGTCTAGTGACTGAGGATCATTTTTATTTACAGACTTATGAACCGCAGATTAACTACTAACCCACTAATAAAGGTATGTGCTCTAGGGCAATGTTCATTAAACTGGGAACTAAATTCCTCCCTTTGGAAAACCAGGTGAGTTGAGTCCTGCCCTCAGAGGTGAGACCAGAGATCTGGCAGAAAGGAATTTTCCTAGTAGAAAAATAGCAAAAAGGGCAGCAGACTGGGCATGCTAGGCAGCCCAGGAGGCTAGCGGTGGCAAGTCAGAAGTATTCGCACCAGCAAGGCAGCGGCCGGGCAGCAGCGGCAGGCGGCAGGCAGGACGGAAGCGGGAAGGGCCAGCCAGGGCAGGCTGCTCTCCGTTTGTACCTTGAGAGCCAGCCAGACAGTACGATGGGGTGCGGAGCCTCCACGCTGCCCCAGATTTCATTCCATGGCAGGGGGCTCAGCAAGTGGAATTCCTGTGGCTAACGGGACTCCGGAACAAGGTAAAGGCAGCATGAATGATCCCTTAATGGGCCTGTGGGCGTATTTAGTCATTCCCTTTTGAACAGGAGAAGAAAAAAAGCCATCACTTGGAAGATTTATACCTTTAAAAAGAAATGTGGTGCTAGAGGAGAGCAAGCTGGCAGCCGAATAACAGCTTCCCTGCAACTGAGCACCTTGAGTCTGGGGAGATAAGACTCCAGGCATCTCTGGATGGTGGGATCTGCCTATAATCATCCCTTTGAGGATACAGGGAGCCAGCGAGAGACTTCTGGACCCCACAAGGAGGACAAAAACAGTGCAAGACTGGCAAGTGGTTGCATGTGTTAGATCAGTATAATCCTGCCAGCAGCTGTAAGTACAGCAGCACTGAGACTGCAAACTAGAAAGGCCTTACCTGTGAACTGTTTTTGTGTTTTTAGACTTGGCACTCAGTTGAACTGCCTTGGGGAGAGCTTGAGGAGGAGTGCGGAGAACTTTGGGTGTTGTCTAGGGCCCCAGACTGAGCCAATGAGCAAGACAGAGCTAAGTGTTCAGTTGTGGGCCCCAGGGAGCCATTGTAAGAGAACTGCCCCAGAAAGCTCCGCCCTCATGATAGCAGAACAAGGATCCAGCAGGAGCTAGTAACCTAGTGACAGTGCAGCCTAAAGGTGGGGACTGAGCTGCCTTACAGCCTTAATCCTCAGGGGAAGAGTGAGACCAGTTTTGGCACACTGGGTAAGTGGATAGCCACTTCAGCAGTGATCCCAGCGACAAGCAATTTCCTGGGAAAGCTTCTGCTTAGCCAAATTTAGAAGTTTAAAGTGCCTTTTAAGAGGGATGAAGAGAGATTTAGGGTCTCCACCCTGTGGGGTTTGAGAAATCAGCGGAGGCCTCCACTCATATAAGCATTGTGATTAAATTCTCATACCCCAGAAGACCACTTGTTGCCCAGACAATATTCAACAAAACATATATGCTGCTTTGTTTCTGGGTTTTTTTGTTGTTTTTTTTTTATTTTGTTGTTGTAGTTTTGTTTTTTAATTTCAATCTTTTCCATACAGATTTTTTCTTTTCTTTTTTTTCTATTTTTTTTCTCCATTTTTCTAGTTTAAACACAATTTCCCATTGCTGCCTTTTTCAATAATTAAAACTTCATTTTTGCTAGTGTTTCTACCCCTATTATTTGGTTTTTCACCCAATATTATCGCATAAAGTTTTCTGTTTGCTTGTTTTGGTTTGATTTATATCATTTTTGTCTTTCCTCTCTACTTGGTGGAGGTGGGATACTGCGTACGATCAGGTTAGCAAAGAGCTACTGACCTCAAGGGAAACACCCAACCCGGCAACCCCCAGAGGTTGGGGTTATTTTAAGGTTGTGTCAAAGTACCCTACTGTATACCTATAATGCTCTGCTTCTCTCTTTCTGTGCCTCTCTTCTTTTTGCCAATATTCCCTTTTACCTGTCCCCTGTCATTTCTTTATTTTCTTTTCTTTCTTTCTTTTTCTTTCTTTTATACTTTCTTGCTCTTCAACCTTCTCATCCTTCTGCTCCTGTACCAAAAGGACTCATCAAAACCTTAGTCCATAGGCACGGGAACTTAAAGAGCAATAGGAAGTAAAGGAAGATTTGGGCAAAAAAACTGATGAAAAAAATCACTCATGAGGAAGAATCAGCAGAAAACTCCTGGCAACATGGAGAACCAGTCCAGAGCAACCCCTCCAAGGGACCATGAGGTAGCTACTGCAGAAGATTCCACCTATAAAGAAACGTTAGGAATGACAGAAAGGGAATTTAGAATACACATGATGAAAACAATGAAGAAAATGATGGAAACAATGAAGGAAACTGCTAATAAGGTGGAAAATAAGCAAAAGGAAATCCAAAAACAGAATCAAATAAAAGATGAACGATATGAAGAATATAGAAAGGATATAGTGGAACTGAAGGAACTGAAGCAGTCAATTAGGGAACTTAAACATGCAATGGAAAGTACCAGCAACAGGTTAGACCATGCAGAAGAAAGAATTTCGGAGGTAGAGTACAAAGTTCTTGAGATAACTCAGATAGTTAAAGAGGCAGAAAAGAAGAGAGAGAAAGGAGAACATTCACTATCATAATTATAGGAGTTTATGAAGTGTTCCAACATACAAGTTATAGGAATCCCAGAAGGAGAAGAAGAATGCCCCAGAGGAATGTAAGCCATACTACAGAATATTATAAATGAAAATTTCCCAAATATCACCAAAGATTCTGACACACTGCTTTCAGAGCGATATCAGACACCAGGTCACCTCAACTCTAGCCAAGCATCTCCAAGACACATTGTGATGAACCTGTCCAAAGTCAAGACAAAAGAAAAGATTCTGCAAGCTGCCAGGAGTAAGTGTCAGCTGACCTACAGGGGCAAATCCATCACAGTGACTACAGACTTCTCTAATGAAACTTTACAAGCAAGAAGACAATGGTTATCTACATTTAATCTACTTAAACAGAACAAATTTCAGCCCAGAATTCTATACCCTGCTAAGCTAAGCTTTAAAATTAACAGAGAAATCAAATCATTTACAGATATACAAACATTGTGGAAATTCGCCACAAGACCAGCTCCACAGGAAATACTTCAACCTGTTCTACACTGACCATCAGAACGAATCAGCAACAAAGTAAGAACTCAGAAATTAAAGGACAGAACCTAACTTCCACACTGATGCAAAAGATAA
>CAUYPK010100075.1:0-31414 GCA_963574355.1 Loris lydekkerianus | reverse complement strand
GCTTGATTACCTGTTAAGCTACGGTTTTCTGCACTTTATTTAAAGTTTTAAAGTTGTTGTTGCTAGTTTACAGTTTTTCTTTAGCAATAAATATTGAAAAGCATTTAACCTACTGATTCCTCAATCATTGTAATTGTTTTTGGGTATATATTTTTATTTTTGAAATTTACCAGTGGCTGCTGCATTTTCCACCTCGGCTTATACTCGAGTCACTAAGTTTTCCCAGTTTTTAGGGTAAAATTAAGGGGGTCGGCTTACACTTGGGTTGGCTTATACTCAAGTATATATGGCATATATAATTGGTACATTTTCAATTCTACATTTCTGATTTGAATATATATATATATATATATATATATACACACATATATATGATTTTAAAAAAGTATGTCTCAGAAAATAAGAGAAGGAAGATATACATATATATATATATATACACACACACACACACATACAAATCTACAATTCTGATTTGGTTATATATATAACCAAAAACTATATATATATATATATATAGTTATATAGTTTGGTTATATAGTTTGGTTATATCTATGTATATAACTATAACTATATATATAGTTATAAACTATATATATAGTATATAACTATATATAGTTATATAACTATATATATAGTATATAACTATATATATAGTATATAACTATATATAGTTATATAACTATATATATAGTATATACTATATATATAGTAATATAACTATATATATAGTATATAACTATATATATAACTATAACTATATATAGTATATATACAGTACATACATATATAACCAAAAACTATATATATATATTCAAAAAATGAAAAGAAAACATATCTGAAGAATTTAAAGAAAGTATGTCTCAGAAAATAAGAGAAGGAAGTTTTATATGCATATATATGTATATATATATAAATGTATATTTATGTATATTATACACATATATACATGTATATATGTATCTATATGAGTGTGCATATATACAGTTCTACATCGTGTATACATATATACACGATTATACATGATTCTACTTTTCTGATTTGTTTACGTAACCAATTAACTTAGTAGTCAGCTAATCACTGGACAGAGAGTTTCTTAACTATCTTGGATGAACAAGTCTCATCCTTTGGCAGGATACTCTACGTGTCCTGGGGCACAACTTCAAAGCTTGTCCGTTAACAACTCTGCCTTAGCCTTCACTTCCTCCTTGTGCAGAACTTCAAGATCAGCCAGAGGTGAGAAATTAGGGCCTTCTCAAATCTTTACTGGTCATGTATACAGCCTTCTAGATTGTCCAGAATATGTCAGAAATTTTCAAAGTTTCTTCTAATATCTCATTTCTTGGTTTTCCTTTTTAAATGTTCTCAGTAAAGTTCTTACTTATCACAACTGGTATTGCTGCCTCCGGCAGCTGCAGGGTTTAACAATTACTCCTGATTATTTTTAACAAAAACTCTGAGTCATGTCTTCTCATATTGAATAAGCTCTTACTTAGTCAAATAAATACAAATGTTGAAACTGGAACTTTACCAGGAAGCTATCAAAAAGTTCAAATAATAAGTCTCTGGGCATGTTATTTTGAAGGGGAGCTTCAAATTCCTTCTTACCCTGATGTTGTAGCTAGGCTAGTAGCTTTCATAGATCAGGTTCATAAAGCTGCTGATTTTCAAGGCTACTGAAAAGCTGGATGAATAAGGGGGGGTGTAAAAAGGTGAAGAAAAATCCATAACATGTTGCTATTCTTGCCAAGATTCCACTTTATTTTTTGAATAAACATTTCTCTTGGTGTTGCAAGACTTCAGTTAATTTCCTGAGTTCTGAAAAAGTTATGTTTTACTGTATTTGTTAGTATTCTTATTGCCTTTTTAGGGAAAGCAGATTTTTGGAGAGCCTTACTGTGATATTCCATAAGTGTTTCTTCTGGTTTGCTTTTTTTATTTTTGGATTAGATTCTTTGTTCATTACTGTTGGTATATGGCCTTCTTCAGAATCTTATTTAACTAATTCTATCAGTGTCATTTCACGTAGAAGTTAATAAATTTAATCTATAAAGATGGCATGTATACTAATCCCATGAGATTGCATATAGTTCTGGTAGAATTTATAATAATCTTTTTTTTTTTTTTATACTGATAGTGCTAAGTTTCCAGAAAAGAGCTTTACAATAGAATAATGAGAGATAACAAGGTAAAAAATGTGCAATTTTCAAAATATATGTTAGAACATCCTGCTGTATTTGAAATAATCATATTCATCTTGATAGAAACATTTCTATACATAGGATAAATCACAAAATGGTAAAATAATTACAATGATTCATCATTCTTTCTTAAATAAGAAAATAACACATCAAATGTCACTTTCATTAAATGGAATCAACTATGTGCCAGAGGGAGAGAAAATAGTGCAGATAGTTCCATTTGTCATGTATGAGGTAGGGATTTTAATATGAGTTAGGTCATGTCTTACAGCAATTAATAGTAATCATAAATTATGCTGTATATATATGATTTTGGTTTTAAAGACATACTTCTGGAAAACTCCATTTTTCAAAACCATTCTTTTTCGTGTGCACATTGTCCATGTAAAAATTATTTCCAGACAGAACTATATAAATGGTATCAGGTATAGTGGCTTAAGTAGGGTTCCTCAAAACTAGTGTCCACCTGCAACCTCATAATGTGATCTTATTTGGAACTAGGGTCTTTCAAATGTAATTAATTAAGATGAGGTTATATTATATTAGAGTGGGCCTTAAATCCAATGGTTAGTGTCCTTGTAAGAAGAAAAGAGGACACATAGAGATACACACAGAGAAAGCCATGTGAAGATGGAGACAGAGATTAGAGTGATACAGGTGGAAACAGGAAAAACAAGGATCACTGGGAGCCAATAGAAGAAAAATGAACGAAAGAAAACGTTCTTCCCTAGAGTCTTCAAAGGGACCATAACCCTGACAATACCTTGCTCTTATACTTTTATATTTTGCACTCAGAACTGTGAGATAATAAATTTCTGTTGCTTTTTGCCACCCAGTTTTTTGTACTTTGTGACAATAGCCTTAGGTAACTAAGACATCGGGTAGTTTATATTTCATGGGAAATTTAAAGAATTTTCAAAAGTAAATTAGAATCTGCACAATTTGGTACTATTTTTACCTTAGTCACTGACTTGAAGCTATCTTCCTACAACCAATAGTTTCATAATTATAAATTCAAATTTTATTTTTGAAATGTGGTAGAACCTCTATAGTTGACTGCCTTCTTAAGTTGATCTAATTTTCATAGATTGTACATAAATCACATGTATGTATCAGTGTAGTAGGCCTAGTTCCTTATGTTGACCACTTCTGTATGTTGACCAGTTTGTTACAGTCCCTTAGGTGGTCATCTATACTAAGTAATAATTGATGTACATATTATTTAGAATTAAATTACCAGAGTAGCTAATAAATAAGCCACTACCTCCACTTAACACAACCTATATCTGGTACGCAGCTCAGTTCTTGGCATAGGAGAAATGGTTCATGAATGATGGTTAAATGGAATGCATGTTGGTGAGAAAAATCATTCCCTTTATTGAAAGGAATGAAATGTTTCTTCCTATGTATTGAATCTTTACCATGTACAAGACACTATACGAGATGCCTCGCATACTTTATAACAATCCTTAATTACCCTATAGCAGAATCATATTGTATAAATGAGGAAACCAAGATTTCCTTCAAATTCACACAACTAACAAGAAATAGGAGCAAGATTTTGAGTGCATATCTTCCTAAATCCTCAGTTTTGCTTTTAACAGCAGGATGCCTTTTGATATACCACTGGATTAAAATTAATAGAATAAAATTAATACAATGAATACAATTATCTATTACACTATCAACCTTTTGAGACTATTTTCTAAGCTTATACAGGCATAGTGGAAAGCTTTAAAACTAAATAAATACAATGGGGACTACTGAAAGCATCCAAGGATGGCTTTGGAAAACCATTTTGCAGTGTATGGATGGGGAAAAGCTCGGAGGTAGCTCCTCCAAACCATTTATTCATCAGTCATGGGCTCAGAACAACTTATCTTATTTGACATGCATCTCATCACATCTACTCATGCTTGTAACTCTCATTTCAGGATGGTGTGTTGGCAGTGGAAAGTAAGTCTCAAAAAGATTTATTATGTCATTAATCAATACTCAGTTCCATAGAGCAAATAAACCACAAACATGCTGAATCTGCTAACTCAGTTGTCTTCAATACCATCAACCCAAAGCGACTGAGACCTACATGTGCTCACTGTAGTGCCTCATGTATACACTGTAGTGTATACAAAAGTACATATATCAACAGAATTAAGTCCAGAAAAATTAAAAGCTTTTGAATAATGCTTACCACTCTTCTCAGACATTTCTGATCACACTACAACTTCAGGACACCAAAGGGCATATGTTTATTCCCTGAATATTGCATTCAATTTAAGAATTTTTTTCTATCACATACAATAAATTCTAGTCTTCTTATAATAAATTACATCCTAGATCAGTGATTTTCAATCAGTGTGCCACAGCATATTGGTGTGCAGTGAGAGGATCTTTGGTATGTGTTGAAAATATTTAAAGATCATTAATTAAATTATTTTCAAAAGAAGTTCAAAGCACAGTAAGTACATGGTTTTTTTCCCCACTTTTTTTTTATTAACATAATTTAGGTGTGCTGCAGAAGTTTAACTAGGGTTGAATGTTCAGTGAAATAATAAAAAAATAAAAAAACTTGAAAAACACTGCTCTAAATATTCTATTTTAAGGCCATTTCTATGTTAGACTACATTTTCACTTTACATGGATAGGTCATTTCTACAATTAGTCTAAACAACTCTAAACATATCTGAAATATACAGCATAATTTCAACTACAGCCAACTGCCATATATAATATTTTTACTTAAAAATACATTTAAAATTTCTGGGGAGCAGATTTTATTTCCTTAATGGTGGTGACACCACTGTAAGTAAACTATTAGGGTCACGGATTCTGCAAGTAACATACCATAGAGAAAAATAATGCTATGGGACATTAGTAAGTTCTGTTTTGTTTTGCTTTGTTTTGATTTTAATTTTAGAAAATGTTAGGTTGGTTTTTTTTGTTTGTTTTTTTCAAGTGAGTTAAAACTTAAATACCTATTCCATGTTGAACACATAGAACCTGCTCTCTACATGCTTAGAACAGGAGCAATACAAATATGAATAATGACAATGGAGTGAATTAAAAATAATAATAGACAAAATAACAAATTAGAGATTATGTAGAGAGGAGAGGGAAAGTAGGTATGAGAGTACAGAGCTTGTAAAGGGCCTCACCAAGGAAGATTTTTGAGTTGCATGCAAGAGGTCATATATGTAGGACATATTTAGGAAATTTGATCTAGAAATGAAAAGACATGTATTCTACTCACTCATATGAAATTTGATTAACTCAACTTGTAATTCTAGCCTTTCTTAGAAAATCTGATTATTAGGTAATCTCATTACATAATTAAGAACTGTAATATTATAATTATAATTATATTCCTCTAGTTTGGTTTTGTTTGAGTCTGCAGTTTGGAAAATGACCTTTTGGAATTCATGTAAATAATATGAATACTAATGGCTAAGAGTTGAGTAGTTATTACAACCTGGATGCTTTTCTAAGTGTGCTACATGTATTATCTAATTTAATTCCCACAATTTGCATATGGCAAACCCCATTGTCTCCATTTTCAAAATAAGGAACATGAAGCACAGAGAGCTCAATGACTTTCCTAAACTGAGAAAAAGGCAGATTTGGACACAGACAGTCTAATTCTAGACCTAGTTTCCAGACAATTAAAATAATAATACAACTAACACTTAGTGTGGCATTTTCCCCAGTTGCCATTTTGTTTGCGCTCACACATCCCATTACCATTAAGGAGATTCAGCCTACACAGTTCCATTACAATCAGCTCTGTTATTGTATATACTACATAACTCATGACCCAGTAATTCCACTTTTAGGATTGTACCCATGTGTCCTTACATTTAATAAAGGTGGTTATTCATAATACTCCCTTACTGGAAAAAATAACAAAATGCCTTTGCATGCTAGAATGCATGCATAACCTGTGCATAATGGAACACCACTCAGCAAGGAGAACAAATGATCAACAAACCTCTCGATGTGGATGCATCCTCCAAGGTTTGGAAACATTAATCAGACACAAAGAGACATACTAAGCTGCATGTTAAAAGTCAGAATAGTGGTTATTCTTATTCTCATCAGCCAGGGTCCTAAGAGATAGTCTGAGGAGCTTTTAGGGAGACTGATAATGTTTTTTTTTTGCAATCTATGGATGCTAGTTACATGGATGCACATGCTTTGGGAAAAGTCATGGTGTTCTTTGGTTATGACATATATACCCTTCTGTGTGTTTTTTTTGTGTGTATGTATACATAATACTTCAATAAATTTTTTTAAAAATCAAATGATATGATGCATTCACAACTGAACAGAGTAGCTACTCAACAAACATATACTGAACAAAAGAAAATACAATTAAATATGCTATATTTAATAAAAAACATTGCTGGGCAGTACCCTTAGTTTAGTGGGTAGGGTGCCTGCCACATACACCAAGGCTCACGGACCAGCTTGAACCCAGCTCGGACCAGCTAAAACAACAACAACAACAACTGCAACAACAATAACTACAACAAAAACAGCCAGGCGTTGTGGAAGGTGCCTCTGGTCCCAGCTACTTAGGAGGCTAAAGTAAGAGAATCGCTTGAGCCCAAGATTTTTTGGTTGCTGTGAGTTGTGACGCCACGGCACTCTACCCAGGGCAACAGCTTGAGACTCTTGTCTCAAAAATAATAATAATAATAATAATAAAAACATTGCTTTGGATGTCCAACTTTATATATTTAACCCTCCAATCTTAAAATTATTTTTCTAGAATTTTTATAACCTTTTAGAAACACAACCCAAGAGTTTCACCTGTCAGGTTGGATCTGGGCAGCAGAGAGGACATGTGAATCAGTTTTGGTGGTGAAACAGAGCCAATGCTCTGGAATGCAGTCAGGGGTTGAGCAGGCAGGAAGGGGAGGGAAGGAAACAGGAGCAGCAAATGATTAAGGAAAATCTGGAGTCTATTTACTAACCTAGTTATGTCCCCAGAGTCTCCTGGAAATAGTAAAAGAGAGCCCTACCAAACATGAGTCTATCAAGGAGTAAAAAAGGTTTTCTTTGGCTATAACTACAGGGTCAAATTCAAGTGTGAAGGGCAGTGATACAAAGCAACAGTTGCAGTAAACAGTGGCTCCAGGCACAAATCAATTTTAACCATCTTAAATTTGGTTCAGTTCCCCTGTTGGTCTTTTCAACAGCGCAAACTATAATCGCCTTCAAAGCAATCGCAAAATACACAAACATTAAACAGTAGACATATGACTGTACCTAACACGAGGCAGGTGTTTGGACATTGACTCTGTTATTCTTCCTCACTAAAGCCTCACCACAGAGGGAGAAAGCACATTACCCCCTGGAACATTAATATGAAATATTTAGAGGGGTCAAATGTTTGTAGATTTAAGTATTAAAATGTGAATATTTGTCCTAAAGCACATACAACACATTATAAGTATGAAAATATTAATAAATTATTTGTTACTTAAATCATGCAGCCAACAGCTCCCTTGGATGATAAAAGTCGAATGGCTCTTTGAAAGCTTGTATTGGGATCATCAGTCATCTATTCACTGGTAGAAGGTAACTGTGAAGACAAACGTCCTTTGTGCTAGCCCCCTCTAATCTCCTTTTTAATCTGTAATTAGTTTAGGAGGCAGCATGTATGATTTGGGACCAGAATTGGTTTTATCCTTAGCATTAGAATGCTAAATCCCTTCATTAACAGAAACAGTACAGGGGCCTGTTATTAAACTTATTCTTATTGCATCACATTGGACATTTATTTCAGATTGCAGTTATGCATGGATGGGTATCATATGATGCTTTGATGACCTTTAGAAATTCTCCTGATTAAACGCTGTTGTACTTCATTATGACATTTCTCTCCTTGTACTACCAGATTTGATGTGTATGGCTTAATAATGCAAGTAGACACGAATGTTAATAACTTCACAATTCATTGCTTTGCTATTTTTTAATGCACATGAAATTTAGTACAAGTTTCACTGGCTGGAGGCTTACATGAATCATATAAATTAGAGAGTAACAAAAGAACATATTAGCCTATATGCACGAATTTTGTACTAACCATTTTAATATGTACTACAACTTTTCCACCCTCAAGTTAAAAAGCCTTTCAATTTTTCAACCAACATCATAATTGAATTGGTTCTCTTTCTGCCTAAGGATAATGATTTTACACTGATGGAATCTTTATTAGATTCTAAGGATTATACTGATGCTACTTGTTCTTAAAATCAAACAATTCCACCCAGAGAAAGGGGCATTTCAGTGAAATCATGAGGAAAAAAAAGTGAGATTTGACTTTTAGGGGTAAAATGCTTGTTTCATTATTATTGCAAAAATAAGTCCAATAATTGATTCTCAGGAGAAATGGCTACATGCTGAGAAATCTGTAAAGCCTAAAATTCTGTGGAGCAAAATTGGCCTCTGACCATGGTTATTTTTCACAATATGTAGTGTTTGTTGATTTTCTGAGGAATGCACTTTTATGTTAGTGTTTGAAATAGAATTTCATATGATAGAGCATATCATTTCATAGCTGAGAATACTTGATTTATGTCAACTTAGTTATGTTTTGAAATAAAATGCACATCAACAACTTCTTATCAGGTTTTAAATACATTGCACTTGATCTTCAGAGTCTGAATAGTATCCTCACAGTGATCTAAAAGAAAAGCTTCAGGTACCCCCAAATTAAAATCTCTAAGATCATACAACCTTAAAGATAAAAAAGGCCCTTGTATGTTTAATGATGAGTCAAAAATCCAGAAATAAGGACATATGTAATACTTTTAAGTAATTTTGATGGGTTTTTGAATATTAGATCTCTCTGTTGCTTTTGCCTTCTGACTTAAATTTGAGAGAATATTGAGAATAAAGATTATTCACTATAAAGGAAGAATCAAGAAATATAAAGAGTAGTTGGAAGGAAAAAAAGTTTGAACATTTATTTTGCCCTCTATAACTAATCTAAAGATTTAAATATCAAGGAGAAAGAATCTAATCATCTTTAGCTGGAGCTACTTCCACTTCTTACCAAAAATATAACATAATGTTTTGACCAAGTCCATCAACACAGCATAATAGGGGGAAGAGGTAGTTCAAAAAGGAAAATTCAAGGATGATATCAGAAGTAAAAGGTAACAGATTGTTGGCAGCCTAAACTCACTGTTATGTACACTGTATTAAGAACAATTGACAAATTTCTTCAACATGTGAATGTCACTTATTTAAATGCCTTCAGAGAGAGGCAGAATACATCCATGCCTGCCCCACCCAAAGGCATTAAAATTATTTAAAAAAAATAAAATTCTAATGTCAAACACATCTGAGGTCAAATTTAAAGTGGTTTCAAATCCCCAAAGACAGAAATCTAACATACTTTTTCTGCCCCTTTTGGTAACCCTCTGCATTAAATCTCTGCTTGAAATTGGGGAATATATGATTTTTTCCTTTTTGTCCAGTGCATGCATCATTTCTTGAAAAAGAAAAGGGAAAAAAGCCTCAGATAACTTACAAAGTATGTAGTACTTAAAGTACTTTATGATGAATTCATTTGGTATCCACGTTAATAGCAGAGATAGTAATGAATGTATATATCACTGATGTGAGTAAGATAAACATATCCGAAGGAAATTTCATTGTAATTTGATATTAGGCAAATGTACCATTAAAATAAATTGCTACTGTACATAATTTTCCTTTAGTTCATTGTCAGGATGTTTGCTTAGGAAAATAAATGTTCTAATACTAGTTTTAGAAGGAATTCTCATTATTCTTTTATAGCAACCATTATCAGGAGCAGATGGAGAATTGCACCAATGAGCATATCTAGTATTACACCTCACAATAAAAGGAGGGTATTAGATGAAATCTAACAAGATCCCCTTCTAACTCCATTTCCTGTGACAAACTAACAAAACCATGCATGTGATTTCAGCATTTTTATTAGTGAGGCCCACTAAATGTTTACTGAAATGAAAATAAAATGAGATCAGGAGAAAGAAGAGGCTAAAAACGTGATTTTTATTTCTGATTGTTCATTGCAAAGATTGCTCTTCTTTGACTTGATTTGCTTTGCAAATTACTCGTTAAAGATCTTGTGGGTCCTTCGTTAAAAGTTAAATCTGTAGTACAATTCAAATTTGGAGATGTATTTCATGTTCAAGAGAAAAAAAAACACTCATTCAGTATTACTCACTTTTCAGCTGTAAAGTCCAATACATACATGAATGACACTAAATAGAAATATTTCATAATACTCATACAGAGGCGGGGCACTTAGCTCTCCCTGGGGCAATTAAAGGGCCTTGGGAAAGAGGGAACATTTAAACTGACTATTACAGATAAGTAATGAGTTTGTCCTACAAAACTTAGCAGGACGGTCAAGGAAATAGAAAGTCCTTCCATTTTACTGGGAGTTGGAGCAACAGACACACAGCAGATTATATTACATGGTTTTTCCATTCTTGCCCCTTTCTCCCTGTTCATAACTCTTAGATTTCTCAAATTTTAGCCATCTTTCAATCCTTCTGACCATCTTTGTCTATGCTCCCACAGAGTTACCAGATCTTCCACCAGGACAGGCTCTCCCAGTCCATGGATAGGTTAAGTTGAATGTGTCCTATTGCTTTGCCTGTTACCTGCCTTGGGGTTTAGCCATTTGTTTTGCTTCCTTAAGAAAATTCATCATCCAATAAAAGCTGAAAGATGCTTTCTAAAGTGGATTAAAATCTCTGAAGAAAGTGGTGACTATCATACAGTCTAAGAAGAATTAACATGAGAGGCAAACATGTTTATCATGGAGAAAAACATCAAAAACACTTGAATTCTGTGAACGGACAAAGAGAAGCAATGATAATGATGTTCATCAGGATAGAAAAAGAAGATAAAGCACTATGTTCTAATGAAATTGTCCAGTAAAATTCTGCCAGTTTCACAACTGATTCACTTTGTTACATATTTTCCCTTGACCAGTCAGTAAACTGAGTGAATGAATAATCTGTCTCAAAACAATTCATTAACCAAATTACAGGTAAATTTCCAGTTGGATTATTGCACACCTACTTGTTCAATGAAGGTTCATTTTCCTTTCTTCCATTTCTCTGTCTTTGTCTTTTCTCCAAATTACATTTTATCTCTACCATTTTCCTATTTTGCTCCCTAGTTTGTGATTTTTTTTTTTTTTTTTTTTTTGGCCAACCGTTTATCTTCTAAAATATGTACCTCATCTGATTTGTCATTGTACAATTCCACATAACTGCTTCTTAGCTTATTCCTTTTCTTCATTTGTCACATTTTATTTTCCACTTATTGTGTTTTCATACAGTTTTGCAAAGTTTTATAAATATTCTTTTTTAAAAATTTGTATAATGTTTTCATATAAAAGGTTACATTTTATCTCTTCTATTTTCCTGTTTCACTCCCTAGTTTATGATTTTTATAGTCTTATATTCTTATAAGATTCTTACATTCTTCTTTCTGTGAAATACGTAGCTGTTCCTTCCTTGCCTATATTGCCTCTTTCCTTCTCCCAGTTTGACCAGACTTGAAGGACTTAAATATATGAGTGTTATTTTCTATAATTTAGAAACATTTCTCTATTAACAGAGCATAAAAGAGGTTAATAATAATGCAGTAATTATAAAACATGCATTCCCTTCACTCCTGCTCCCCTGCCCCTCTGCACTTTCCATGTGTCTCCAGCCTCTCTGTTCTTTGATAGTGTTTATGTTCTATACACCTTTGTCCCCTTCCCCCAGAGATTCTGATTCAATAGGTTTAGGGAAGAATTCTGGGCTTTTATATTTTGAGAAAGTTCCCTAGAGGAGCCTGATATGCACTCCTTATTAAGAATGAATGCTTTAATATTGAAATCAAAACACAATAAGGCTTTTTAACTGTGATGAATAATCCAATAGATTTAATTATGATTTTCTTTTTGTCCAAAACTAAGACTAGATGTTAATTGCCAGAGAAATAGATAAGGATGCCTATGACAGCAAGAAATTTTATTGATAATGAATAATTCAGTACCTAAAATATTTGAAAGCTATAGAACTAAAATTAATTTATGTTTTTGACTGTGTGAATAAAGTTGATTGAGATTTTACATTCAGTTTTGTAAATCCAATGTTATCTTTTTCCAGCTCAGAGGCTAATTGTAAAATAACACGTACAAATTTTTACTTCCTATTTTGATCCATTATTTTGCTCTTTTATGCTTTATCACTGAAAACTCTCCTTGAGTAGACATATGCTGTAAAAATTTCCCCTGGTTACAAAATTTTCTCATACAAATGCAACTGACTATTTAATGAGCTCTTCTTTCACAAAACTAAAAAACCTGAAGGCCATTATTTGAGATTCTCTATAAATGATATTTAGATCTAACAATTTTAAATTACCATTTGATTTTTGGCTACTTAATTCTATCTCTTACTGGGGAAATAAAAACAATAAAACTCTTGTTGATTATACAATTGCATTGTAAAAGTCATTACAGCCATCAACCATGAGGTAAAAAGGCCAAGATCAAAACCACAAAGTAAAGAAGCTGAGATAAAAATTCCCAAGCAGCTTTAGTTTATAGCATTATGACCAGCAATAGGAATTTCTTGATTACTGAGCAAATTTCATGATTACTCAAAAAGGCATCTACTCTATCACCCACCTTGGCCCCTCCAGAGACCTACTGAATCAAAATCTGTACTTTAACAAGATCTCCAGGAGTTTTTTATGCACGTTAAAGTTTGAGAGGAATTGCTGGAGCACACATCTGATGTGTGCCCCACTCATTTTTAAAACATATAAATTAATAGCTGTAAGAATTGGACAGTGTTCAGAACAGAAATAAGAATCTGACTTTCATGTTTTAGATCAAGTGATTCCTATTTCAGTAGTCCCTCATGCTTGTAGCTGTAGCTTCCTCCCAAATGATGTCAATTTCTCTTTAACATTTCATGTTTAGCTTTTCCTTTCTGGTTCATTGTCAAAACTCTAGTTTTAGCCTTAACACTGTCTACTGGACTCCTGTACTAGCTGTTTTGCCTGTTTGCCCTCAACATAACTTAATGGTGGAGCCTCTGCCTCAGAATTATCCAGAAGTACAATCTGCTTTAGCCTTCACATTCCTATATTTAAAAATTGAGTCATTTCTGGGAGGTGCCTGTGGCTCAAAGGAGTAGGGTGCCTGCCCCATATGCCAGAGGTGGTGGGTTCAAAACCAGCCCCGGCCAAAAAAAAAAAAAACAAAAAAAAAAAACTGAGTCATTTCTGATAGCCTCCCAATGAATTGCAAACTTCTAATAACTCCTAAGCAAAGTTCTCTACACGTATCGAAGTCCTACCCATGTTTTGAATTTCAATTAGAACCAGAGGTCACCTCTCTTCTCGTAATCCTTCTACTGAGATCATCCCTCTATTCATTGAATACCTTGATATTTACTCTACTGTATATAGTATAGCAAAGTATAATATCATTTGCAAGTGTGTCTAATCTTTCAATTAGATTATACAATGCCTAAAATCTAGAAAATTGTGTTCATTCCTTTGAATGTCTAGGAGACCCAATAATATGCATCAACATGAATGATATGATGATGAAACTGAGCTAACTTCCCTCCTTCCCCCCCTTTCCCTTCTTCCCTTCCTTTCTTTTTCCCTCTCTCCTTCCTCCTTTCCTTTCTGTCTTCCTCTCTCCCTTTCTCCCTTCCTCACTTCTTGGCTTCCTAATTTTTTTCTCCCTTCCTCCTTCCTCTTTCCCCCCTACTTCCTTTAACCATAGACCCATGCATTCACTTAACAGATACTTATTGAAAGTATGCCTCATGCACCAGATATTGTACTAAGCAATGGGAAACAACTATGAATAAGATACAATCTCTGACCTCAGAATTTATGGTTTCATAAGAATATAGACACAGTTTGTTATGACTGGTGTCTGTTACTAAGCACTGACTGTCACATGAAACACTGATCTAAACAGGTGAAAAAGAGTGAAATGAAAGCAATGAAGCACAGTCAGCTAGTTACAAGGAGCTATCTCATGTTTATTAGAGCACATTTCATGGGCATTCAGGTTGTGAATAGTTCAGTAACTGAATAGTTTTGTATTTGTTGAGAGGTACTGGAATAATTACATTATTGTTACTTTTTGCTGATTTACAGTCTTTAGTTGCTAAGAGCAGGCTTCTAAAAATTCTAGTATCCAAAAATAATTTTACATAAAAGTAATAAAAGAATACAAAGGAGATTAGCCTCAGTCCCAGAAAACATGAATTCATTCCTTCATTCGGGAAGCACATACTGGAATCTCCTATAAGCTTGGTATTGGGTCAAGGGGAATATTAGATAATTTAAACCATATCTGTTAGGAGAGGGTTCTATGTATTGACATTATTCTGTCAGTGACACAAGGGTTTGGGAGCTATTTAGATTTAAATGTGGTACATATCTCAGGTTAGCATATATCATTTCATTTTCTAAGGCTCCTATTTGGTAACATGTTATTTTAATTGCCTTACAAATTCTCTATTATCTTCTAAAGTATGTAAATAAAAAGTAATTGCCATTTTTATTTAAAACCAAAAAGACATTTTTGTTTATTCTCATACTTGGTTATAATAGTCTTTTAAAAAAATAAAACTATTTTTCTGATACTTTACTCTTAAAATTTCATTCAGAAAAAAAGACATTTGAGCTTCACACCATCAATGATTCATAAAAAAATGTTCTGGTGGCTGTAGATGATTTTCAAATTTATTACTGGGCCTCAGGGATTTCTTTTTTCTTTTTTGCATCATCTAATTTATTTTTTTTTCTGTTTGTTTTTTTTTCCTTTTATTAAGTCATATACACATAGATCATGAATACATTTATGCATTTGTGGGGTACAATGTGTTGATTTTTTTATACGGTTTGGAGTGCTTACATCAAACTAATTAATATAGCTTTCACCTCATTTACTTAATTATTGTGTTAAGACATTTATATTCTATACCTGATAGATTTGACTTGCACCCTTACAGTATGCTCCATAGGTGTGGTCCCACTGTTTACCCTCCCTCTTTGAACCTCCCCCTCCCCACCCATCCCCCTCCACTCCACTCCTTCATCCTGGGTTATAATTAGGGATTTCTTGATGGGCTACCCCTGAAAGCAATTAATTCTTAGTTTTATGTGGCATATAATGCAAAATACACTGATGCAAACTGCATTGGAAGGAAAATATCTTCTAATATACTAATTAATTTTATTTAAATATCTCTAAAGGGATGTTTTTTCTTAACTTTGTCTAAACTATCTTCTTTTTCACCTTTCACTTTGAGAATCACTAAGAAACCCAAATATTTGTTCATGTTTAAGTTTTACAACACTTCATAGACTTTTAAACATGGAACATCCTTGTGGGGACAAGAAATCGAATTTGCTCTTGAGAAGGTTTCCAACTAATTGATTTGTAGGACATTATAACATTTCCTAGCTGAGAAGCTTACAAAAATAAAAACTGGAGCTGAACTGAGAAGGTGCTTTTTTCCTGATACATAAAAGGCATCTTTCTCTCTTGTATTCTTTGGATATGTGCATGTCAGTTTCATAGAGAAATTTTCACATGGAGCTTTTATATATTTTTCTCTCCTAGTACAACCGCATGTGGTAACACATTGTTTAATCTCTTCTCAAATATAAGGACGTGGGGCTTCATTATTGTTTTGCTTTTTTGGTATCTTACAGGAACTCCAGGATGGCATCAGGCAGCGGCAAACTGTTGTCAGAACACTGAATGCAACTGGGGAAGAAATAACTCAGCAGTCCTCAAAAACAGATGCCAATATTCTACAGGAAAAATTGGGAAGTCTGAATCTGAGGTGGCAGGAGGTCTGCAAGCAGCTGGCAGAAAGAAAAAAGAGGTAGGGTGACAAATAAAATAGGAATTCAGAACATTTAGCAGAGCTATTGAAGCTGTCCTGAAAAAAATATTTCGTACAAGAAGATTATAAGCACAGCAAAAGGCACAAAGATTAAGGAGCCCATCAACAGTTACTTAATAGCAATAAAAATTTATTTTTTTTCCTTATATACTAAAATAATTCATTTTTATTAGTGTTTTTCTGGTGCTTTAAATTTTCAAGTTTATTTTAAAAATCACGCATCATTGCTTAAATGTAAACATCTTCAGTATATTCCAATTTTAAAAAGCTGAAGCTCAATTATTCTAACAGAAGAAGAAAACAATTATAAATGACTATTTTGGAGGAAAGACAGCTCTTGCTTAAATTTTTTTTAATAGCTATGAATATGACTATGATGCTAAAAAATAAAATAGGAATATTTACTCTAGTTCCACTACATCTGTTAGAACATTCCTGAAAAGGGATTTGAGCTGAAAATGTCCAAATCCAAAGAGCAAAGCAAAACCCCAAAAAGGTTACTTTTAAATTCAATCACCATTTAACTTTTCCCTAAAATGTACTCAAAGCATAGAAAGCTAAATGTATACTGCTGCATTTGGAAAGCATGGAAATTTTATAAGTGGGATTTTGTATTATGCTACCAGTTGTTGATGCTAAAGTGTCTTGTTTCATAAAGAGAAAACTTTGCCTATATTCACCAACGGACACTATTGTTATGAACAATGAAAATTTAGTTCTATTGCAAGCCCTTGACTCCTACCTGTTATCTACATAATTAGTGAATTTTAATGTTCAGGAAGCTGGAACAACTCATTGGTGACCACCTTTAGTTAAGATGTATTAGAAAGCACCAGCCACATACACTGGAGCTGACAGGTTCGAATCCAGCCCAGGCCTGCCAAACAACAATGACAACGACAATCAAAAAATAGCCAGGCGTTGTGATGGGCACCTGTAGTCCCAGCTACTTGGGAGGCTGAGGCAAGAGAATTGCTTTAGCCCAAGAGTTGAAGGTTGCTGTGAGCTATGACGCTATGGCACTCTATGGAGGGCAACACAGCAAGATTCTGTCTCAAGAAAAAAAAGAAAAAAAGAAAAAAAAGACGTAATAGAAAGAGGATTCTGAAATTATGTCTTTGCCCATGCCCCTTGCCTCCTTTACTCAGGTTCCATTATTCAGAAAGTAGATGCAATTCTTATTCTTGTACAAAATATATACATTAGTTAACCTACACATATACACAAGCACACATGCACACACACATACCCTGCCAAAGTTAAACAATAATAGTGTTGCCATCTCTAAATATTTTTATATTAAATCTTGGTTCAGAAAATAGTCTTGACTTTTTATGGATTTAATAAAGAACTAAACTTTGTAGTTAAGCTACTTTCTTGGGTAAGTCATAAACTAGTCTCCCAGATTGAAATCCTTCTGTTAATCATACAAGTATTCCATTATTTAAATAATTGATATGTTTACACTATGAACAAGTGTAAGCCTGAATAATGTCATTTCTGAACTAGGATCAAAACTAGTCTAAATTAAACTAGTAAGAAATGAGAAGGTTAAGATATATTGAATAGCATGCCATCAAATATATATATTTTGAATTCATAAAGGGGATTAAATTAGAGCATTATTTTTCTATATTATACATAATGTATCATTTCTTGTTTTTAAATATCTTGCTCATGTAATATTTGAATAGAGCATATTAATATTCTCTTTGGTAACTCTCATTCACCTGAATTTTCAAAATCTTACCTGTTATAGGCTTCTAAATGCAAACTATACCTTAGAAATGAAGATAGGGCAATATGTCTATTTCAATAAATAAGCCCTAAAATTTTAGGTCCCTGTAAGGTTATAAGAAAGTGGTATATGCTGACTCTGTTGTGAAATATTATACAAATTGTAGGTTAATTACATCTAGGGATTTGGCTATAATTGGTTAGAAAAAAATTTTCTCACGTAAACATTTTGACCTACATTAAATATTACACTTTCTTACTTTAAAAAGTCAAGATCAGCTTCCTTGAAGTTTTTTTTAACCTCAGCTTTTAAAGTTGTCTACTACTTCATGCTACATTTTAAAACTAAACAGTTTTACTTAAATTTCCACCAAAATCAGTTTTGTGGCATATTTCCTGAAGATTTTCATGTCATTTAAATTTTATTAAATATAAAAATATAACAAAATATACGTGGTAGTTCTACCAATACACTTACAGCTATTGTCAAGCTTTGAGAAGCAAATCGAGGACAAATAAGCAAAATAATATTTCATAAAGAATATGTTAACGTAACAATTGCAAGAGTGCTGTAATCATGAAACTATTGTTAATTAATGGCATGCTTTCAGTGAGACCCAGCAGAAGTTAT
Source organism: Loris lydekkerianus (assembly GCA_963574355.1). Taxonomy (NCBI): domain Eukaryota; kingdom Metazoa; phylum Chordata; class Mammalia; order Primates; family Lorisidae; genus Loris; species Loris lydekkerianus. Next base: position 12,893 of record CAUYPK010100075.1, on the reverse strand, counting down.
TTATTAAAGAAGGAAATAGAAGCGATTTATTGCACAGGTGAAAAAGTAAGATGCCTATTCAACTTAACAACAGTATTCTTAGTTGGTACTGCACTTTAAATACAGCTGTTAGAAATATTTAACATTCCCTAGTCTAGGGACATATATGAAAGAAAGTATACAATTTAAGCAAAATAAGTCTGTGAAACTATTTGAAGCCTTATAGAACATAATTTTAAACCTTTCTTTTTGAAAATACAAGATATCAAAAACATGAAAAGAAAATTCTCAAAAGTTCAAATAGTAGTGGACATCTATTAAAGTTAGTCTGTGTTGGAAGCAAATGAAAAATATAGTCAGTTAGCTGTGCATTTTGAGCTAGAAAATCCATTCCTGCTTCAATTACATAGCAGAAGAACTGGGTAACATATACACGTTTCAGAATGATAGTAATGAGTTCAATGATGGCTTAGTCACCAAAATGATGTTTGTAAACAAGAAACAGCAAATAAAAACCTATCAGCTTATAAAGGGAAGTCACAGGTTAAAACAAAGCAAACCTGTGTACAAAGGTTCCTAAATTCAGGTCAATGGATAGAATTCCAGAAGTGCTATGATCTTGAATGTAGAAAAAAAATTACCTTTTTGTTTTTACTAACTTCTAACTGAAATCAAGTATTCCATTCAACGTTAAATGTAGGCAAAAACAAACAAACAAAAAAAGACACTAACACCTGTAGAACACAGAAGTACCTGTAAAATTATGTATATTTTCATAAGTTAGTGAAAATATCTTAAAATATCATTCACACTTATCAATAATTCTAAACTTCAGTAGTTATTAGATCTGCCATAAGATCTTATTATTTAATGTGTTAAAAAATGAGCACACATTACTATATCAAAAGTTGTTTTTGTAATAGTTTTATAACTGTATTTTAGTACATTGGTTGAAGTCATAGATTTTATAGTATGTCATCAACAACATTCTTCTGAGGAGTCCCAGGCTTTGCCAGATTGCCAAAGGGAACTATGGCATAGAAAATGATCATAACTATTTCTATTCAGCTGTTTATCTTCCCATCATCTTATCCTAATTTACAATGATTTTAGTCATATCAACATGCTGTCACTGTCTTTATACATACCTTCTCTTCTGAAGTATTGTAGGAGATGTACCAGTCAAGGAAATGTAGGGGGGCCAGCTTTCAGGCAATGAATTGCTGACAACATAATTAGTGAGGCTTTTACTTAGCATAACGCCAGTTGACAAAAGATTGAATGGGAGAGGGAAGCAAGATGAGAGGAAGTGGAATTCCTAAACTAAGGAATCTCTAAATCATAACCCTGAGCAATAAAAATTATTTTAAGAGATTATATATTTTCCTCCTTTTCGACAACTGTGGTATTGCTACTAATATTTCACAGATAAGGCAATGATTGTACTGGCATGCAAAGAGTAGCAGTTTTAATTTAAATGTTACCTGATTTAAAAAATTTCTTGAAATTTTTCTTTCCCAAGATTTTTTTATTAAAAAAATCAAGCATAGAAAAAATTCAAAAAATAGCATAATGAATATCCATATATCCTCTTCTTGTTGTCCCAAATTCCTAAAATCAATAATGGTTAACATTTAGTCATATATACTTTTACTCTCCCACTCCACCCCTTCTCCATCTCTCTCAAATACAGGGTATAATACACACACACACGTGCATATATACACAGAATACACAAAACTTATTTAGTTGTTTTAACATTTGAAAATAAGTTACAAAGACCATTATACTTTATCTCTAAAGAATTTAGCATCCTTCACCTTATAGGGGGATACTATGTATAACCAAGCTCGTTTATCATGTCCCCTAAAAGGTAGTCCTATATTATTATTAGTATCCATTCAATATTCACATTTCCCCAGTAGTTCAAAAATGTCTCTTATATTGTTTTAAGGTTTTGTGTGTACCTATAGCCCATCATTGTTCTTGCATTGCATTTGGTTATGTTTCTTTAGCCCTTTTTAGTCTAAAACAGCCTTCCCTCCTCTTTTTCTTATTACTAATATTGACATTTGAAGAAGTCTAGGACAATAGCCTCAAAAAATATCTAACCTTTTTTTTTAATTTTAATTTTAATTTTTTTTTAGAGACAGATCTCACTTTATTGCCCTCAGTAGAGTGCTGTGGTATCACAGCTCACAGCAACCTCCAACTCCTGGGCTTAAGCTGTTCTCTTGCCTCAGCCTCCTGGAGTAGCTGGGACTACAGGCACCGGCCAGAACACCTGGCTATTTTTTTTGTTGCAGTTTGGCCAGGGCCCGGTTCGAACCCGTCACACTTGGTATATGGGTCTGGTGCCCTACCCACTGAGCCACAGGCGCCACCCAAATATCTAACCTTTCTTAATGTTTCTGATTTCTCCCCTCACACTATCACTTAACTAGTTCTCTATTCTCTGAATTTGTTGTAAACTGGAAATTAGGCTTAACTAAGATATGAAAAGATGGAAGTCAAACATTTTTGGGCTTAAATATATAATAAAATGCTGTGTACTTTGTGGCATATTCCATCAGGAGATGCATAATCTGAGGTAGTCCTACTCTAAATGATGCTAAGATTGATCACTTCGTTAATGTGGTGACTATCAAATCTTGAACTGTAATGTTTTTTCTTTAAAATTAATAAATGGGATTCAGGCATTTGTCTACATTCTCAGTACTTGGTGTTCTCTTGGCTGAAGAATGACCAGAACCACCAAAAGCAAGGCAAGCATGAAATAAAGTATATTTAGGAAGAGAAAGATAAGTTTACAGAGAAAGAGCAAGATAGAGGCTTATAGAGCAAGATATATTTGCCATAGACAATGAGTTGGCCCCTTTTTGTCACAAAAGAAGGCCTTGGTTATGTGGTCTGGGGTCATGTTTTATACTGTCTGGATTGGGCTCACCTCATGATTCAGATGTTACCATGGAGCCACTTTGATGTACAGTTAACGGCAAGATAATTAGCCCTAGGTTACTCTAGGACAGGCGTCCTCAAACTTTTTAAACAGGGGGCCAATTCACTGTCCCTCAGACCGTTGGAGGGCCAGACTATAGTTTAAAAAAAAAACAAAACTATAAACAAATTCCTATGCACACTGCACATATCTTATTTTGAAGTAAAAAACAAAACGGGAACAAATACAATTCACACCATTTCATGTGGCCCGCGGGCCGCAGTTTGAGGACGCCTGCTCTAGGAGATTTTCCAAATCCTATCATGCCTGGGCTGCCTGGTCGAGGGGGCATTCTTCCTTTCTCAGGTGTGGCAGTTGCTTAGAGTAGGATTAAGGTGGGGCAGCACCAAGATGGTCTCACCGTGTCCTTTATCCCAGGTGGACAGTTGCTTAAAGCAGCACCAAGACAAGGCACCCACTTTGTTCCTGAGAGAGTCTTGGAGGTCCCTTAATAGCTACCTGACATTAGTACTCATCAATAATCCTTCCCTTACTCAGTTATTACTCTGGGGCGTGCAAAATGGAGATTTGCCTAATCCTGAAGTGATCCTACATTTAGCAACTTTCTTCTCTTCTTTTTTTCTTATAAAAGAGCTTCTCTTTCTCTTCATTTATATCAATATGGACTCATAGATCCTTATGTATTCAATAGTTTATTATAAATTAGAGTTATTATGGTTGGCCAGTGGGAGCTTCTTTAAGCTTCCTGCTCAATTGGCCCAAACTCACCTAGGACTTTCCCTACCTCAGGCTACTGGAGATTCTTTTGAATTATTTATGCTTCTAACCCTAGAGCTCAGGAGTTTAGTTGGTGGAACTTTTTATTTTCATGTGACTATTTCACAGCTTGTCTTCCATGATTATAAGCCTGGAAGGGTGAATCTATTTTCTTATCTGTTGAAATAAAATATAAATACACTGAAAAAAAATAAAAATAAATTAAAATGGTTAGAATTAACCATTTTTTGAAGAACCTCTGGTTTCTTTTAGAAGGAAATGGTATGTCAAAACCGAGATCTTGGCAATAACCCCTTCTCAGTGGAATATCACCATCTTTCTGGCAAACAGTTCCAGCAGAGTACATTGAAGTTCAAACTAAGTCTAGACAAGTTAAAAAACCCTTATTTTGTAAGATTTAATGTACAATCAGTAAGTTATTTATTTAAAACTCTCTACTTCTGAATTTGGGAGCTAAAGTTTACCTGTAAATAATCTATGCTGGTTTGCCAAACAAACTAATGATGTAAATAAGATAATAGAAGGCATTCCTAAATGTACTTAAGGGAAGAAATTGTTGTTTAAAGACCTTAGCACATTGTTTTCATGCAAATAGATGCTGTTAATTAGAAATGAGCCTTATCTAATTCATTAAAGTAGGGCTAGTAGGACTTCTTGAAAATCTCCATTTGCAATTCATGTTACTCAACATACAGTTGTGAGACAACAGTTTTCTCTTAAATCTTTTACTTCTCACTGATTCAGAGTCCCCTAACAAATAGCTTTTAGATTTTATCTTCAACCAGCTTCTCAGCACCTTACTTCCTACAGATTTAAAGCTAAAAGTTTTAATATGATTCAAATGTCCCTTCCTGGTATATGCCATCTTTTAAATATATCCAGCATATCTTTGTAAAAGAATGCTAAAAGCTAGCTCAAACATTTACATTCTGCCCCTAGGATCTCTCCAGTCCCAACTGCAGTCCACTTGCTTCGTACTTGAACTTCCTTGTTTCTCATCATCAGTTTGACCTTGATCAACTCTCCCTTCATCCATTTCAGACTTTGTAAATAGAGTGCCCACAGGCTGAATCATAAATGCATGCAATGTTTTCGCATAGGTACTATGTCGAAATAATTGCCAACATGTAAAAATTAAGACTTAATCTTTGTAAAAAAATATGTATTTCTGTCTTCTTTTGAAAATTTAGATCTGTCTACTGGGCACTCATTCCCACATTCTCTCTTGGCACCATCAGCTGCAACTGAGTAACAGATGTTTCAAACTCTTGCTCCTCAAAGTGTGGTCTCTGATTTCAGAGCACAGCCATCACCTGGGAGTTGCTAAGAAATGCAGAATCTAATAAATCACAGTCAGCATTTTAACAAGATTTCCAGGTGATTCATGTGCACATTAAAGTTTGAGAAGCACTGCTTTGGGTAAGCAAGCCTTGTCTTAGTTTGCAACGCCTATACCACTTTGCTCATTTATATTAATTGCTTTCCCATAGACAATTGACTTTATAATACCTCATACAGACCCTTGTATAATGATGATGGTGGTGGTGGTGGTATAGTAATATTTATTATTGTCAGGCACTGTTCCAAGTGTCTTACATAGCTCAGTCCTCATAACAACTCTAAGAATTAGTTTCTATTTTGCTTTTAATTTTATAGAAGGGCATTGAAGGCACAGACTGGTGAAGATCTTTGCCCAACATCACACAGCTAGCATGCATTTGAACCAGGATGCAGACACCCACACAGTCTGACTTCAGAGTTTTTACTCTAGATCAGATTTTGCATTATTTATCCTAGTTTTCTCCTTTAACATGCTCTGGTATTTACTTCTAGTTTCTGTCCACCAACCTTTCACTTAACTTAGCTGGTCAGACTTAGCAAGAGAACTGAACATAAAATTTGTTCTGACCTATCTTTGCAACCACATTGTCTATCATTTCCACCATTTCAGTTTATGTCTAAAGCATTAAATAACCTGAAGTATTCTGTTCTTCAGCTTTTATAAAACACATTTACTTTGGTTGAATTTCCCGTTTCGTTATTTTCATTTTTCTCAAAATCCTTCCCATTCCTCCAGACTCAAATTGAGTGTTATTTCCTTAATGAATGTGATCTTTCTTCTGAAACAGAAGCAGTTTGTTCTCTTGAGTTTTTCTTGTGTTCTTTTATTAAAAATTTATAATATTTTATGTACATATTTATCTATATCTTTCTTCCCTAGCAATATTAAAGGCTTACATGAAGGTAGGGTAGTATCTTATTCTCATCTCTATAACCCACAGTACTTAGCAGAAAGCCTGGTACATTGTAGATGGCGGGTAAATATTTTCTTAATTTAAATAGTAAGAATGTTTATTCACATTTAAATAAAACTGAGCATTTAAATCTTTATACTTGACATTATTGCATAGGTTAAAAATAGATCTAAAGAGCCAGAACCAATTTATTTTTGTTTTCATAATGTTATTGTATTTCCAAGGATACATTTTTAATTTTGCATATTGAACCGATCTGTTCTAATCTTTAAAAATTGGAAGGATTTGGGTTAATAATTAATGTCTTCTTCAGAATTTAATATATTTCAGAGACAAGTGACTTCAATTTCCATAGCTACTTATAGCAAAAAGAGGCTCTCTGATTTAAACATTTTATACATTTGTCTATTTCATTGTCACTATTTCCTAACTAATAAATTTTAGGTGAATTAAGTAGGAATTAGGCCTAATATTGGATATTTTATCCTCATCCAGGCTATAGTCACAAGCTATTAGCTGCAATCCATAGAGCCAAACAGGTATTTTAGATAGATCAGAGAAGATTATATAGACATTATTATCCACAGGTGAACATGGGAAATCTGGTCTCTTCCCATCTGTTCTCTGTTGACTCCTGAAAAGCTTTCAAGGACATTCTTCATCAAAAACACTATGAAAATTAACTTCATAGTTAATCCTTTTATGCCATGTTTTATTTTTGGCAAATTGGCAAGGTCTAGTGAAACTGACTTCCTGGAACCCAATATATTGGTGCAGTGCCTGGTAATAACTATATCACTCTCTGTAGATACACAAGTGAATACACTTTATTCACAACCTTCCATGAACTCTGGTGTGGCTGAAGAAGTAGAAGTTAGGGAAAGTTTTTTAGGGAGCATAATTTCTACGTAGGGCCTTAAAGGATGAGATGAGTCAAAAGAAGAATAAATGGATATGCCAGAGAGAAAAGATAGCAGGAGAAAGTCATTGAAATGAGAAAAAGTGGGCTACATTGATGATACATAGTTCAGTATAAAAAGCTCTCTTGGACAAACACAATTTAATTTTCTCATTTATTTATTTTAAGCTCTTTGTTCTCTGTGTATAAACAACTGTCCAATTTCTATTCTGAACTTAATGATGACTATTAGTGATCTATAGATTTTTAAAAATATTTGAAGTTTCTTCTCTGATACCATGTACCTTGGCTCCCACCATTTGAGATTATAATTGCCAAGAGTCAATGGTGTGTGGTTCCTCACCTGTTTGCACAAGTTGTTCTTTTGTTGTTGTTGTTGTTTTCAAACTAATGTAAGGATACAAATTATTAGGTTACATTTCTTGTATTTGTTAGATAAAGTCTAAGTTGCAGTTTAGTCCTTCACCCAGGATGTATGCCATATATCCCTATTTCTTGAATTTAACTGTGTTTTTCTCTTGCATGGGCATGTAGTTGTTCATTTACTAATTTCATATTAGTATTTAGTATATTGGATGCTTGATTTTCCATTATTGTGATACTTTACTTAGGAGGCTATTCTCCAAATCCATCCAGGTAAATACAAAAGATGTAAAGTCTATATAGGTGACTAGTATTCCATGGTATACATATACCATAGTTTATGTATCCATTCATGAATTGATGGGCACTTGAGTTGTTTCCACATCTTGGCAATTGTGAATTTAGCTGCAATAAACATTCTAATGAAAACGTTCATGTGGTAAAATGATTTTTTTTTTTAAATCTTCTGGGTAGTTACCTAGTAATGAGATTTGGGGATCAAATGGAAGGTCTATTTTTAGCTCTTTGAGGATTTTCCATACTTCTTTCTAAAAATATGCAAGTTATTCTTGTTCTTTAATTTTCTTGAATAAACTAATGAGGACACAAACTAATGAAGTAAGAATGAAAAGAGGAATAGAATCGTTGTTTATATAAAGACTAAGTTGATTGCTTTGGAAGACATGACAAAGATGATTAGCAAAAAAAGCTATTGAATTAGATGTAGGTGAGGCAACTATTTAAGACTGAGGGTTAGGGGTAAAAACCACAAAATTCTGGAAATACTTTATATTCAGATTCTTTCCAATGTCTCTAAATATGACTTCATTTTAAAATAAATCATACTAAGAGTCACAGATATTAAATGTAGAAAATTTTTGCAGTAAATTATTTTGAACTTCAGTCAGTGTATCATAGTATATATACAGGGTAGACATAAAATCCATATGTAATTTACTATGTTAAACTATTTTAAATTGCATATGAACTTTATGTCTACCCTGTATACTCCAAGGAAAGTCTTGGACTCCCTACCAAATGAGAGATGAATGAATGACTATTTATCTGTTCTACGAAAAATTTAAATGTTTGAATATGGGTAAACAACTTTATATGATCCCTCTAATTTAAAAATAATTTTTTTAAAAAATGCCTATCAATTTATCCTAATCAGGTTTGACAAGGGAGTTTTTTTTTTATATGTCTAAAGCAGCCGTTCTCAACCTGTGGGTCGCAACCCACAGGAACTGTATTAAAGGGCCACAGCATTAGGTAGGATGAGAACCACTGGTCTACAGGATGAAGTATGAAGTGGTGACAACAGAATATTCATGGTAGATCAGGTCATAGAAGGTTTTAAATCTCAAAGAATGTTTCTTCTTGGAATAGGTTAGGATTATTGTTTAGATTTGAACCCTCATAGGGTGAAATAAAGAGAGTGAAGCTGGCAGAAGAGTGACTCAAGTTCAGTAGTTTTATAGTAATTCAGGTTAGGGATAATGAATGAACAGAATAGAATTTGTAAAGATATGACAGATTAAAAGAATTCTTGACAGATTAAAAAAATGGAATAACTTGGTCATTGTTTAGGTTGTATGGTGAGGGGAATGAAGGGCAGGTACTCAATGACCATTTCCCATGTTTCGGCATAGGGAACTAACTGAATGGGAGGCTGTTAGGAGAAGAAATACAAAGGATAGTAACCAGATGGAAAGAGGCAAGCAAATCAAATGTATGGAGTTTAACTTGGGATAGATTGGTTACAGGAGCCTATGGGCCATGTAAAACAAGGTGGTTAGAAAACATGCATTTGAGTGTATAAATGTGAACATCAAGTGGAAGCCAAGGGCTGAAGACAGTGAGACATTTATGTTCTCAATGTAGAGATGGTAGCAATCCCCAGTCAACTCAAATCTCAGGGAGATCCTTTTCTCAAGTAACTTTCCTTTTTTTCTTTTTTTCTTTTTTAATTCTTTACTAAATCATAACTGTGTACGTTAATGCCTTTATGGGGTACAATATGCCAATTTGATATACAATGTGGAATGCTTATATCTAATTGATTAACATAAGCAACTCCTTGCTTACTTATTTGTTGTGGTAAAAACATGCATACTGTATAGAAATGTATCATTGCATTTGCAATGCACAATTAAGTTGGATCCCACCATGGAATACTATGCAGCCATAAAAAAGATAGAGACGGCACATCTTTTATGTTTACCTGGATGGAACTGGAATATATTCCTTTTAGTAAAGTATCTCAAGAATGGGAAAAAAGTATCCAATGTATTCAATACTACTATAAAATCAGTCTATAATCACCCACACATTCATAGGAAAGATAAAACATAACTATAGTCCAGAAGGAAGGAGAGAAGAGGAAAGAAAGGGAAGAGGAGGGGAGGGGAGAGGCTTGGAGGAGGGAGAGTATTTTGGGGGGGGGTATCAAGTCATTTTCTTACTAACTAGTAAACAAAATGAAGCTCCCAGAGTATATACTACTGTAGGGAAGGGGGTTCAGGTGCCAAAAAGCCACTGTGGCAGATGAGCACTATGGGGACTAATGAATCAAGGTAATATTAATATATGTGATTTTTGTGAGGTCACAGCCTCCCTAAACTGTGGCAAATCAGAAGTCTTAGCAAACAAAATATAGAGGCTAGATCAGGAGAAAATGATCATAATATGCAGGAAATTAAGTTCAAAGATCTCATCCTACAGATTGCAAATTGGAAATGACCCCTTTTTGTTTAGGACACCTTAGAGAAAGAGTGGATATGTACATGCATATTTAAAGTACAAATACAATATTTCTTTGAATACAATGTAAATAGTCAATACAGGGGTAGCTAGAGAACCTGTGATGTGGAAGAGAAACACAAAAGAAATATGCCCCAGCATGACTCCTCCCCTGGTGTCCTATAAAAGTACTTTCCCTTTAAGGACATTGCTGTCTAAAGTCTATCGGTAGATTTCAACCAAAAGCAGCTGCACCAATAACGTTCCATTTTCTTAAAAGAGGCTAAATAACATTTTACATATTTTTCCTTGTTACTAAAGAAACTTGAATTGTCTACCTGTAAAACCTACTTATAAGACATTTCATGTTGGCTTGGCACTCGTAGTTCAAGTGGCTAAGGTGCCAGCCACATACACCAGAACTGGCAGGTTTGAATCCAGCCTGGGACTGCCAAACAGCAATGATAACTACAACCAAAATAAATAAAAATAAAAAATAACTGGGCATTGTGGCAGGTGCCTATAGTCCCACCTACTTGGGAGGCTAAGGCAAGAGAATCGCTTAAGCCTAGGAGTTGGAGGTTGCTATGAGCTATGAGCTGTGATGCCACAGCACTCTACCAAGGGCAATACAATGAGACTCTGTCTCAAAAAAAAAAAAAGACATTTCATAGTAGTAGCACACATTTCAGAGTGCTTTTTTTTATGTTGGAATCACAAACCATCACATTCCTTAAAAGGAATACAATACCCACAGGTCAATAGACCTATCTTAGCTCACAGAAATAAAATTAAATTAAAATACAATACAATACAATACAATACAATAAAACTCCCAAAGTCCTGAGATAAAAATGTGTTGATCAATTTATTGATTCCTTCCTTAATATAATTAAAGGATGCCTTCAATATGTATATTAAAACTTTTATCATGTTCCCTTTAACATTTCTCTTTGGTTTTACTAGTATTTTATTGTCATAGTTTGGCCATTAATACAAAGCTAAAGTTATCATAATACGATTTTGAATTAACACATTTTTAATTTCTCTTTTTTCTCTACTATGACAAATACATTAAAAAAAAAAAAAACCTGTTGAGATTTCACACATTTCCCCTAATTCTTTAAGCTTGCTTTATATTTTGTTCTAAGAGACAAAATTGACTTCTTTCAAGACAATATTCATAGAATAAATGGCATTTTAAAGGTAAACATCTAGGAGCGGAATTGCTGGGTTGTGTAGTAGCAATGTGGTTGGAACTGAAGACCAGTATCCTATATGAAGTATCTCAAGAACATAAAAACACCACATGCAGCGGCGCCTGGACCTCCATAAGAGCTGTGCATGATCAGCTATCTGCGCCCGGACCTCCGTAAGAGCTGTGCACGATCAGCTATCAGTACCCCAACCTCTGTAAGAGCTGCGTGTGATCAGCAATTGGTACCCTGACCTCTGTAAGAGCTGCGTGTGATCAGCAATTGGTACCCCGACCTCTGTAAGAGCTGCGCACGATCAGCTATCAGCTCCCGGACCTCGGTAAGAGCTGCACATGATCAGCTCTATACGATCAGGTCTATACGATCTGCCCCCGTATAGACCCTGGTAAGAGCTACACCCGCTGTGCCTCTTCTCCTGGCCAGAGACTGCTGGAGCCTTGGGCTCTCTGAGCCAAAGTCATTGGGCACCAGGCACTCCAAGAATTGTATGCACCCACCCCCGCCCTGTTGCTGGATCCAGGTGTGTCACACTCCAGAGTTGCTCCCACAACCAGAAATCCCTAGCTAGGGCAGCTACACAGGGTCACTCCCTACAAAGATCCAGCAACAATAGAGTGATCCCGCAGGGGTCTAATCTTGGAGAGGCACCTCCCCAACTCTAAGGACAGCTAGAGGCAATGGTGAAAATACAATCATGAGGTGAAATCAATGGATAAACTCTGGCAATATGAATAATCAGAGTAGATCAACTCCCCTGAGGATCAATGGGGACAGACACAGCACAAGATCCCATGCACAAATATTAATACCTGAAATGTCACAAATTGAATTCAGAATCTGGATAGCAAATAAGATCAAACTAGAATTCAAAGCAGTAACTCAAAAGATATCTCAAGAATTCAACAAATTCAAAGACCAAATGACCAATGATTTTGACAAGAAGCCCTCAAAGATCTGAGAAACACAGGTGAATTCCTCAACAACACAATGGACCAAGCAGAAGAAAGGATTTCTGACATTGAAGACAAAGCTTTCAAATGCTCCCAAACTCTCAAAGAGGAAGAGAAATGGAGGGCAAAAACAGATCACTCTCTCAGAGAGCTCTGGGATAATTTGAAGAAAACCAATATTTGTCTTATAGTGATCCCCGAAAGCAACAAAATGGCTTCACAAGGCAGAGTCTCTTCTCCATGAGATTATGAAGGAGAACTTCCTAGACATGCCAAGAGATTCCGAAATTCAGATAGCAGTCAGTTTCAGAACTCCAGCATGACTCAACCCAAATAAGACATCCCCCAGACACATCATAATCAATTTCACTAAAGTTAATATGAAGGAGAAAATTCTGAAAGCACCCAGATGAAAGAAAACCATCACCTACAAGGGGAAGAATATTAGAATAACTGCAGATCTCTCTACTGAAACCTTTCATACCTGAAGAGGATGGTCATCAACTTTTAATCTGCTAAAACAAAATAACTTTTAACCAAGGATCCTGTACCCAGCTAAACTTAGTTTCATTTCTGATGGAGAAATAAAATACTTCAATGACATTCACATGTTGAAGAAATTTGCCATAACTAAACCAGCTCTCCAGGATATTCTCAGACCTATCCTCCATAAAGACCAGCATAATCCTCCACCACAAAAGTAAACCCACCCAGAAAATTTTGATCAAATTT
>CAUYPK010100074.1:0-24864 GCA_963574355.1 Loris lydekkerianus | reverse complement strand
TTGTATAATCCTTTTGTTTTCAATTTCATTTAATTCTGCTCTAATTTTGGTTATTTCTTTTCTTCTGCTGGGTTTAGAGTTGGAATGTTCTTCCTTCTCCAGTTGCTTGAGATGTCCCATTAAGTTATTAACTTCCTCTCTTTCCATTCTCTTGAGGAAGGCTTGAAGTGCTATAAATTTCCCTCTTAGGACTGCCTTAGCGGTATCCCAGAAGTTCTGGTAATTCGTGTCTTCATTATCATTTTATTCCAAAAATTTGGTAATTTCCTTCCTAATCTCATCTTTGGCCTAGCTATCTTCAGCAAAAGGTTATTTAGTTTCCATGTTTTTGTATGAGTATGCAGATTCCTTTTGTTACTGAGTTCACCTTTTATTACATGATGGTCCGAGAAGATGCAAGGAATAATTTCTATTCTTTTAAAGTTGCTGAGGTTAGACTTGTGACCTAAGATGTGATCAATTTTGGAGGATGTTCGATGGGCTGATGAAAAGAATGTATATTCAATTTTGTTCGGATGAAATGTTCTGTAGATGTCTGTTAACACATCTTAGTGGGGAAAAGAGTAAATGTGTATTTTACATGCTAGTACTAAATATGATGTATAATAAATAAATAAAGGACTAATTTTGATGTAAGACACCGAAAGTTTCATTAAAAAATACCCAATAGGTCAAAAGATATCGCAGTTTTACACAAAGCCTAATTTGATGCTAAAATGTATGAAAAATGCCCGCTTTCTTATGCAATTTTGTGCGAAAATGACCCATTGCAATGTGTTAAATTTAATTGTTGAATGGTTAAGTTTAAATCTAAAATTTCTTTGCTGAGTTTCTTGTTGGAGGGTCTGTCCAACACTGCCAGAGGAGTGTTAAAATCTCCCACTATTATGCTGTTGGAGGAAATCAAGTTGCTCATGTCTATTAGAATCTCTCTTATAAATTGAGGCACATTCTGGTTGGGTACATAAAGGTTAATAATTGAAATCTCATCATGTTGAGTGTTACCCTTAACAAATATGAAGTGACCATTCTTATTTTTCCTTACTTTTGTTGGTTTAAAGCCTATTGTTTTTGCAAATAAAATTAAAATACCTGCTTTTTTCTGATTTCCATTTGCCTGAAATATAGATGGCCATCCCTCCACCCTGAGTCTATCTTTTAAGGTAAGATGAGATTCTTGTATGCAGCAGATATCTGGCCTGAGTTTTTTTTATCCAGTCAGCCAACCTATGCCTCTTTAGAGGACAATTTAAACCATTCACATTAATTGAGAATATTGATAAACCTGGTAGAATTTTGGGTATCGAGTTTTTCAAAAGTCCAGTGGACATTTTTAATCCTTTCGCCACTGTGGAAGTTGAAATTTGATCAAAAATTTCTGAGTGAGTTTACTTTAGTGGTAGAGGATTGGTCTGGTCATTATGGAGGATAGGTCTGAGAATATCCTGAAGAGCTGGTTTGGTTATGGCAAATTTTTTCAGCCTGTGTCAATAAAGTATTTAATTTCTCCATCATAAATGAAACTCAGTTTAGCTGGATACAGGATCCTGGGTTGAAAATTATTTTGTTTCAGGAAATTAAAAGTCAATGACCACCTTCTTCTAGCTTGAAAGGTTTCAGTAGAGAGATCTGCAGTCATTCTAATATTCTTCCCTTTGTAGGTAATGGTTTTCTTACGTCTGGCTTCTTTCAGAATTTCCTCCTTCATATAAACTTTGGAGAAGTTAATTATAATGTGTCTTGGAGATGTCTTATTCAGATTTAGTCGTGCTGGGGTTCTGAAACTATCTGCTATCTGAATTTCAGAGTCTCTTGGCATGTCTGGGAAGTTCTCTGATTATTTCATGGAGTAGAGCATCTGGGCTTTTCAAATCCACCTCATTGTCTTCAGGAATTCCTATAAGGCGAATATTAGTTTTCTTTGAATTATCCCAGAGCTCTCTGAGAGAATGATCCATTTTTGATCTCCACTTCTTTTCCTCTTTGAGCGTTTGGGAGTGTTCAAAAGCTTTGTCTTCAACATCAGAAATCTGTTGTTCTGCCTGCTCCATTCTGTTACTGAGGGATTCTACTGTATTTCTCAGATCTTTGAGGGCTGAAAATTCTCGTCTCAGTGTGTCAAAATCTTTGGTGATTTGTCTTTGAATTCATTAAATTCTTGAGACGACTTTTGAAATGCTCCTTGAATTTCTAATTCTAACTTTACCTCCATTCTATTAATCTTATTTGCAATCCAAATTCTGAATTCATTTTCTGACATCTCAGCCATTTGTTTATGAATGGGATCTTCTGGTGTGTATGCCATGTTGTTCCTTGGGGGAGTTGATCTACTCTGATTATTCATGTTGCCAGAGTTTTTCTGCTGATTCCACCCCATGATTATTTTACACTGTTGGTTAGATGAGCAGATAAGATGAAGTTGGGTTGGGGGCTCCTGGAGTAGGCATTAGCCAGCCCTTTGTCCAAGAGCTGGGACTGGTGTCTGTACCTTTTCCCCTAGAGCTTTGCAAAGCACCTATACAGTACTATGGCCTGAGACACTGGGGACCTGCATGGTGTGGTGGGGCCAAATGTCTCTGTCTTGTTTTCAGCTGGTCTCTGTCCACTCCTAGTGAATCAGTAACTCTGGGTTGAAGTCTCAGCTGTGGAGAAATACCAGCAACTAAGTCCCCTCACCCCCCCTTCCCCCAATGGGCAAGAACTGAAAAAGGAAAATCAAACCTTCCTACAACCACTCACCCAGAGTATCACTTTGGATAGCCCTTGGGTGATTGGCCCAGGTCAAGAGTTCCAAATCAGTTGTCCCATTCAGCACCCAGTCTCAAGTGGGAGAGTTCAAGAGGTCTGCAGCAATTAGAAACCAGGAGTCTGCTGGCAACTCAAGTAATGACTCCTCCGGTGCTCTGTAGTCAGAAGGACCCACCCAGCAAATGAATTAGTCAGGGAAGGTTGATGCCTTCCCCACCTTACACCTCTGTCACACCCAGTCACTGGTAACCCTGCCATAGGGCCATGACTCAGTTCCCTCCACTGAGCAGATGCTTCAGGGGTTTGTGCCTGCCTGAATCACAGGGAGATCTGTGTCTCCTCTGCCAGCAGCTGGCTGGGGGAGCTGAAACCTGACAACCTCAGGTGCTTAATGGAAGCTAGAGTGGTTCACTTGGTTCCAGCCCCACCCCAGATTGATGTTGTTGCCACTTATATTCCGGCAGAATTAGTGATTCTGTCCCAGCTATATTCCCCTACGGGCCAGGCTCTGTTTAAGTTCACAGAAACTGTGGCTAAGGCCCACCCTGTGCCACTGCCGATGCACCAGTTCTCATGGAGCTGGCACCTCTGTCTCAGCTGCACTCTGTGTTGGGGCAGGCGAGGTTAGAGCTCACGCTCAGCTCTCAATTCTTGCCTTTCCCTGGCTGGTGCAGTTGCCCCGCCTCCTTTCATCTCAGCTATGTTCCCCTGGGCACTGGGTGCTTCTTAGGCTCACTAAAGCAGCACTTCTGACTCAGCTCCGCCCTGGGAGTATGCCGTCTCCGCACGCGTATTTTAGTCTCTGTCCCCACGGCACCTCCCCCCCCCCCCAGGCAGGTACCTCCTCAGGCATACCCTTTACTCACGGGGCCTGCATTTCCATCCCAGATCTGTTCCACTAGTGGCTGCCACTGGTTCCCAAGAGAGGCGGGAGTGTCTCTCCAAAATATTCCCAGGGGTGTGAGCCCTGTTGTTCCTGCCACTGTTGCCCTGTGCCACGGGGCACTGCTCTCCTTCTCCCTCTCAGTCCACAGTCCTCTCTTCATCCCTGTGTCACAGAATCAGCACAGATCTGCAAAAGCCCATGCCTTGTCCACACCTCTCAAGAAAACGCCCCAGAATCTGGAACCCATGGTGGACAGGCTTCTAGACCTTGGAGTGAGAGTGGAGGGGAGTGTTGGTAGAACTGCAGGTAGAAAATTTATACAGTTTTATGCCTGGCAGAAGAGTGCCACTAGTATTAGTGGGTCCTCTCTGGGGAAGGAGTATTGGTTTTTAGAGGGTCTCTTCCATGGGATAAAATAGGAGGATATCAGAACTCTGCTTGCTTGTTTGTAGAAAGTATACTGCGAGCCGTTCTCATGGGGGAGGGGACTCCTGTCCACTTGGTGATGGATTTTATACCTATTGTTTGTTTCCTTGGGGTCACAGCTCGCCTCAGCAGGGTTGATGTGCGTTCTTCAACCTTCTCTCTTGGCTCAGCTCCATACCATCAGCTTACTTGCTAAACTTCTGTCCTTTAACTCTCCTTCTGGGCGGGAGCCTCTGTGGAAAGCTGGCTCCAATCGGCCATCTTGCCTCCGCCCTCCTTCTTGTAGGATTTAAATGGTCACATTTCCATGTAAACTGCTACATCATTCTGCAGTATACACTGGATACTTCTAGCATCTTCTGATTATTTTCTGACATTTATGCTAAGTGTCCACCACTTCCTGTAGTATATAAGAATTACCGCTTATTATATAAGTTATTATATAAATCCAATGGGAATAAAAGGATAGTCTTTGGGTGGTTTTGTAATCTTTTGAATGGTTAAAATCATTATTTTGCTAAAAAGTAATCTTGGTGATTGATATCTGTAGCAGACTGTATAGTCTATGGCTAGGAGTGAGAGTTATAAGAAATACCTGTATAGCTCAATAATGGAACACCTTGGTGAAAAGGGCATGGAGAGGGATTTAGCTCTCCTAACAAGCATGAGAGCTCGCGAGATGAGAGCACTGGTGAATTGGCAGTCTCTGCACCTGTGGTGTTGAGAGGCACAAGATCAGCCTTATATTAGGCTGGAGGAGAAGGCAGTCGGGAGCATGCGCATTCTATTACAGACCCGCTTACTCTGACTCTGACTCTGTCTCCTCGCCTGCCTGCAGAATGCCAGGACAGCGTCTCTCTGATGAAGATTACCAAGCTCTACTAAAGACTAAGATCTGTCTATTCTAAGAAGACTGCTTTACTCTAAGACTCTCTCTCTCTCTCTCTCTCTCTCTCTCTCTCTCTCTCTCCTGCTAAAGTAGATAGCCCTTAGGCATCTAAGAGAAATTGTTCCTGAGCAAGGTAGCTTAGTGGTCTGCATCCAGAACCTAGTTAAGCCGGGCCCTGGCAGTCAGTAGTCCACTCCTATATGTTAATTCTTCACAAAGAATGTTTCTTCCACAAAAACTGCAGAAGCACAAACTTAAACTATAACGTACATATTCACATTTTAAAAAGAGAAAATGCTTGAAGTACTCAGTAGGGTCTTGATTTCTTTTCTACTTTTTTGTATTTTACCTCGTGTTAATTTTTCAAAAACATCAACCTGTGAACTTAAATAAAATCTAAGCCTTCCAGTTGACTGAAAGAACCCCATCTTGGCACCCGAGAAATATCCTACAGCTGCATACTGACCCTGGAATGAGAGGTTGGAGATACCTGCCCAGGCCCCTTCCCCACTGGTATTGTTTTTCTTTTATTTTTGTGAAAATAAGATACAAAATCCTTAACAAGCTTAAGGCCATACAAGACAAAGGTTAAAGTGCATTTGTAGTTCATCAGTTCACTTAATAGATCACCTCAGTCTGGGTATATGTTTTGTGGCTTGTCTATAATAAGCAGATTTCCTTATCTTAACTGAAAATCTTCCAGGCCTTTAGATAAACTTCATTTCTTTAGTCAATTACAAATCAAAGAATCTCTAAATGTACCTGTAATCTGTCACCCCCTGCTTGGATATTTCCTGCTTTTTCAGGCCTAACCACTGTAAGCCTTCCTTGTGTTGACTTACGACTTTCGGTGTCATCCCTATCTCCCTAAAATGTGTAAAACCAGACTGTGAACCACCCTCAGCAAGATCAGTGGTTAAGGCTTCTTGGGTGTAGCTCTCCTGGTGATGGTCACATATGTTCAGCTCAGAATAAACCTCTTTAAATTATTAATATTTTAGACAAACCTATTGACAAACCCAGTCTGAACTCAATGTCTGAAGAATGTAACTTCTTCTATAGAGGCTACAGAAAACTGCTCAAATTCATTATTATGGCTTTTTAAAATGTTCTTCTATACTTAAACTGAAGCAAGACTTAAAAGTTATTTTCTAATGCTTTATAATGACCATAACCCAGGAATCAGGTACAGCTACAATTTCTTAGTGATTGCAGTGACTAAGGACTTAAAAGGAAAATTCCCCATAAGTAGATGGAAATTTAATTTTGTCACAAATCCATTTTAAAAAATTTAACACCTTTCATAAAGTAGAATAAAAGCCACTTGATGTATTAACATAACATGGATTTGGTAAAATATATTTTCCCATTAAAATCGTGATCTTCTCCAGGGAAACAGGAAAAGCAGCTTTTCCTTTCTGTAAACCTAACCATGACTAACGTCTTTTGCAATCTCCTTATTTTTCAATAATGGAGTGTTTAACAATAAAAGATTAAGCACTGATCTGTAATAATAAAAATTTATCACTGCAAGTATATTTGTTCTTATACAGTTGTTTCCCCTTTGGTGCTGGTAAGTGAATCTTATGATTATTTCCAATACAGACTACTTAAAATGTCCCTGCGTTCAGTGGCTGATTCATTTTCCCATTGAAGTGAACATGTTCAGTATGGTAATTCCTAACTCAGTCTAATATTTGTCTTTTCCAGCTCCAGACGTTACCTTCCTTGGTCATCTTCTCTCCCTACCTCAGACTGCAGTGCTATTAACTTCATGTAATCTCAAGAGTGTCACCTGTTAGCCCTGCTGTCTATCTTAACATGCTCCCGCCTTCTGGAAGCCACCTTTCAATCTCTCCATCTCCTTGTCTATCCCCCTCAAATAAAGAGGGCTGCATTAGAGCCTCTCCTGCCTTCCTAAATTGTTCCCTTTCATAAAGTTTGCATTTTATCAACAGAGAAAGGATACTGTCCCTCCGGAAAGGCTTTATATAGCTTTATGCAATCTTCCTAATTAAAACAAAATTTAAAAACAGAATCTCTCTAAACATCACTATCCCAAGGAACTCACCTTAGGAAGGGAAAAAAAAAATCACTAAATTGATAAATACTTGAAGACAGTAAACTTCACTCAGAGATCATTCAAAGGTGATGCAGAATAAGATATGCAAGCATTAGAGATTTTATTTTCTAGATTGCTAGGGCAGATTGGGGGAAGATGTTTCTGCATTTTTTACTAATGATATTATAGAATTTTAAAATAATACGTTGGTGTTTTGTTGTTGTTGTTGTATTTTTATTTTAATAATGTAGAAGTTGCATGTCTTATACATAGCCACATCTGAACAGGGCTTACCATCTACAGAGTGTTTATGCAAACAATTGATTATTTTATGAAAGTTCTTCAGTGAAGTTTACAATGAAAATCTTTAATCTTTAAAAAAATAAAGATAAGAAAGAAAATGTTCTGAAAAATAAATTTTTGTACAACAACATCTCAGTATCACTTTCCAAATGTTTTGCTCTTCGTTAGGTTTTATTGATGTTTTGTGTTTCTTTAACCAACATCCCTGGTATATAATGCAATCTATTCAAAGATTAACACTTTGTTACAAATCTACCTCTAAATCTAAATTTGCTTTAAAAATCATTATACCAACAAAATTACACATAAAAAAAAAAAGGAGTGGTAAAATTGAGTAATTTAAACATTTTAAAGTATTTATAGTTATTGTCATTTGTCTTCTATTGTAACCCAGTTTAGAGTTTTAAAAAAAGTTTACCAACTCATGCAAAACAAAAGCATAATAAAAGACACATAAATCAGCAAATGCATGTAAAACAATGTATTTTGCAGACCATGTTATTACAAATACACATACCCACAGATAAAAGATGACGTCGACTCATTTCTGCAAGTTGTTAAAAGTGAATGAGTATACATATTTTTTAGTTGTGAACCTTCAATTTATTCATGTGGTCATTCAAAGAATATTCAAATTTCTGCTATGTGCCAGGCACATAATTATAGATGTTGAAAAGCAACAATGCATAAATAAATTTAAATATTCACCTTCCTGGAGCTTACCTTCTAAGTACCAATGATATTTGACTTGCAGAAATTCCAGTATGCATATCAACAAAGAAGTTTGCCAAAGATTCACTTGTCACAAGTTATCCAAACGTTAATACTTTTTATTGGAGAAAAAATGGTGTTATGAATGATTCAAAACAGGTTTTTAACATGTTGGAAAAACTAAACGAAAGAGAATTCCATAAACTATAACTTAAACCTTAGTTTTAGAGTGTAACACTCCTGATTGATCTCCCAAATATAAATATTTAATGTCAACTTTTCTTCCCTTTTGAAAAATAAAATAATTCTGGGATAAGAGTAAACTGAAGTTTTATAACTCTCTCAAATATTTTTGACGAGAAAGCCAGCTGCCTCCACCCACCCAGGACAGTGTGTACAAAGCTCGATACTATAGGAGATCATTTAAGCCCTTCGATACTCCCAATACTGCAGGTCAGATTTAGCCCTTTAATTATATTCCGTCATGAATGTAATTGCAGAAGATTTTGTGAGAGTAAAATTATTAGTGAATATAAAACTTTTCCAGTTTGACAATTATGTTTTTTTCTTAAAAGATATGATTAATTATTTTGAAATCACAAGACTTCCTATCTCTGAACAGGAGTAGGAAAAGTTCATGACATAAGTGACAAAATACACAAGAAACATGTAAAATTGGTGTTGTATGCAAATAAAATGACATTCATTTGTGTACTATGCAATGACGATTTTAAACCATTTTCTACTTCTAAGGACCATTGAAGTCCTTCAGAAAAATTGAAATTAAAATGTATAGAAAAAGCAGAGAGAAAACACAGTGGTATTATTCAAAACCAAATGCTCTTGCATAATGTAACAAAAATACTAGAAATTATCATCTCGCCACAAATTATCACAACAGCAGCTAGTAACATATTGATGTTTGAACGAAATGTTGACTTGGTTGTGTCAGTCACTAAAACTACATTTATAGCATCATTATATATCTATGCAATTTTTCTAAGGTAATAATGTCACATTTTTGTTTTAAATCTTTCAATTAAGGTCATATAAAACTTGATATTTGATTTGCAAAAACAAAATGTGATGGATATAGTTTACAGTATGTAAGCTATTTCTTATACTAATGAGTTACAAAATGTTGGCTTCATTGGAAAACTTCATCTGTAAGACTTTGTAGCCTTGAGGAAGAAGAGACACAGAATCTTAGAAAACATATTGTCAGCTTTTGATTTGAAAATCAGTTGCTTAAATGCTAGTATAACTTTTTCCTAGCTTGACTCCCTGCCCCCAACTTTTTCCATTTTAGCCAAAATGGATTATATTTTGTTTAGACAGGGAGTCCCCCAACTTGCTAGCCATCTTTTTCTTGTAACAATTTTTTTTTTATTAAATCATAAGTGCCATCATCAGACTAGCATTTCTTCCCGTATTGATGAGGAGCACTGCTCTCATTACCTTTTCCTATTGTCTCTCTTCTTTGACCCAACTTGGTCCTCCTCTCAATTGATTCTTTTTCCTTTTTGCTACTCCTGGCCCGTTTGGTACCACTCTGCCCTCTCTATTCTCTGCTCTACCATTAACAAATTGCTGTCACCAACCACGCCATTCTCTCCAGCTGACTTGCTTAGAAACCTCCAAAGCTAGGAAATTCCAACTACCTGCCTGTTCATATTTGCGCCTGAGCATCTGATTACACTTACAAAACAACACACCCTTTACTCTCTGGTCTTACTTCATATTTTTAACTGTGAACCTCAAATGAACCATTAAACTGCCAAGCCAACTTTCCCACATTTTTTCTGATCAATTCACTGCTTATTCTACTGAACAATTCCAAATATTTTCTCTCTTCAAATTTTTTTTTAAATCTTCCTTAACACTTCCATATCTGTATATGAGCTTTTTAAAATTTTCTATCTCATTTAGAAAAGTGAAATAATGCAAAGACAACTGCCATACACTGGGTCTACCTTGCCCGTTGGTCTCCTGAGTCTCATTGCCACACACTGGGTCTACCTCCCCACCAGTCTCCTGAGTCACATTGCCACACACTGGGTCTACCTCCCCGCCAGTCTCCTGAGTCTCAATGCCACACACTGGGTCTACCTGCCCGCCAGTCTCCTGGGTCTCATTGCCACACACTGGGTCCACCTGACCACCCTACTCCTGAGTCTCAGACACTTTGCCTGCCCATGTTCACGAAATCAGACTTCCCATGGGTATCCTCCATCTAACCCTGTCCAACATGCTTGGGGAAAAGGCTCCTACAATTCAGTTTTCTCTTTTCTATGGAATCAGTTTCTACCTGTCTCTCAGATTATTTCCACATACTATAATGCCATAAACTTTAAAACAGAGTTCCTGATTGCACCCCAGGAGCTACCCTATTTCTCTGTAAACTTTTCGTTTTAAATAAAAACACTTAAAAGACATTTTAACTTATTCCTTTCTCTCATGAAGCTACGTTTTATATTCAACATTAGATCTCCACAAAAACAGAAAATTAGTGATTTCTGCAATATTAAATCTAATTGATGGTCAATTTCAGGTCTGAAATTCCCATTTTGCTTCACCAATCAGTAGCATTTTATGTGAGTATCCTTTTCATGGTTCCAGAATCACTCACCCACTCGCCTTCTGAGAAACTCCTCACTGTTAGCTGCTCTGCCCGTGGAGGTCCCAGCAATGAGCCTCCAGACCAGTGGTGAGCCCTCCAGGTGAACTCACCCATTAACTATGGATGCCTTTACATCAATTAATTTTGTGGCATTTCCTAAAATTCTCTCTCTAGACATTGATGTTCCTTTAGTTCTGACCTCATGTGTCCAGCTGCCCACTTACCAGCACAACCTGGATGTGTTTTTAGCATCTCAAACTTCACATCTTCAAAGCAGACTCCTAGACTCTCACATCTAAATCTGCTCCTCCACAGTTTTCCCTGTGTCAATAAATTGATACTTCATTCTTCCTGTTTCTCAGATTAAATTTAGAGATAATTCTTGACTTCCCTCTTGTTTCACACTGCAGATAATTTTTGGAAACTCTGGCAGGAAAGAGAAATGCAACCTATCTATAATACCAAAGACTCCAGCTCTAGTACCCACTCCTAGCCGCTCTATCTCTTGCTGGAATTTGCATTTTACCTGTTTTCCCTGTTTCTACCTTTACTGCACTTTAATGTATTCTCCACAACACACACTAAGTGATTTTTTGAAAACTCCACTGATATTACAGTATTTCTGTAACAGGATCACAACACCTGAATGGCTTCCCATCAGACTCAGAATAAAACAGAAACTAGTGGCTCTACTCTATGAGATGCTGATGATAGACTACTTCTCCAAAATCTTCTCTAGGATCCAAGATTCATGGGCCTGAGGCTCCTACAGTTGAGGTATGGGGAAGTCTTTTTAAGTACAAGAATATCTTGAAGCTTACACTGAGTTAGTTTCACACCAAACCTGTCTTTGCCTATGGCTCCCTGCCTCTCTCTTTGCTGCAGCTGCCGAACATTCCTTGAAGAGACAAAACCTCTTCTGACTCAAGACTTTAGCATTCATGATTTTGTTTGCCTATAACTCTGTTCCCCTAAAGATTACTCATTCATGGGTTTCTTATTTCCTTAACCCTAAAAGAGAAGCATTTGCCATCCACGGATTCTATCAAAAGGACACACATTCTCTGTTTTCCGTTCTACATTTTCTTTGCTGTCTTCAAAGTCCTTATCATGACTCCACAGTCCTGGGTTTTATGGATTCTACCACTTTACCGGCTAGAATGTGTGTTTGATGAACCCAAGGGAGCTTTATTTTTGTCCACTTCTGTGTTTCCATTGTGAGAATGGTGAGATACAGAAGACATTCACTGAGGAATGAATAAATCTAAAAGGAAACAAAGTGAACTCTTGAAACTGTTCTTTTTCTATCAGAAATACATCGGATTCCTCTAAAGAAGATGACCTTTGAAGATTAGATGCTGATAGACTTTTTAAATGGCTCTAACAATGATTTTCTGTGAGGTTAACTCCAATCAAACCATTTAATTGCTATAAGGGACTTTATTCTTCCAAGTACTTTAATAATCTACAATAATGCTCATGGTGATTGTATCTACAAAAGATAAAGATTTATACTTACTTGGCTACAAATATTTTTGAAGCAGTGTGGAAAGTGGATGGAGGGTTGAAGAGTAAAAAGCTTGTGTATCCCCTTCAGAAGTCAAGAGAATTCGGGTTTTCAAAAGTTGGGAGGGGGAAGCTACCTCCTGTATTGTATTATTTGAACTTCTGATATGGCTTCTGATAAATATCCACACTGCTACAATGTGCTATTTTTATTAATTTGAATAAAAACTTTACTTAGTACTACGAAGGCAACCCGTAGCCACAAAGCAAACAAAGACGGCCTACCTCACGTGAGGGTACTGAGTACGGTCCAGGAGGAGAGTTGTGGGTTCAGGAGAGCTTAGGTCCTGACTTTCCAGAAGACTGTCTAAAATATACCCCTAACCTACTTCTAACTCTGTGAATATTTGGATTTCTCCCATCAATCTTTAGTATTAGTTCAAATTTATTTTAGTTCCATTACAAAAAATTTAAAAGCAAGCATGTTAGAAACGCCTACAGCATTAACACCTTTGGAGCCCTTTTCTAACACAAAGCAAATGCAACAATCAATATTTTCAACCCACACAATCATCAATTCTATAACTTAAATTTTTTCATTAATGAATGAAGAGGGCCAGACAGCATCAGAAAACAGGATGGCAGTGACTCTAAGCAGTTGCTCAGACCCAATTCATCCCTGCCACTGACTTTACCCATAAGAAGGTTCCAAACTAAAGACCTGATCTCTTAGAAAACTCCTGGGATTATTCTAGCTCCTAGTTAGAAACAGGTGAAAAATAGAACCTTCCAGAATTATATGAAACATCGATAGATTATGTGGTACTTCCATATCTTTCTCTCCTTTTCTGTGCTACCAAATGTTACCATCTCATAGAGCACTTAAAATTCTCACTCTATTTGAGGATCACATTTTCATCTCATCAAAAATGAGCAAACCAAAGACAGAAATCCATGAATATAAACTGGATAATAAGACCACTTGATCTCTTGCAGACATCACAAATTCAACTTCCAACACAATGCCTTCTTCAATCCTAAATTCACCGTTAGTGAATCAGGGTGGGAAGGAAAGAATGTATGAAAAGCTCTCAAAACTATTTCCACATAAAAACGAACCTGAACTTGCTGCAAGTTCTTCACTTTTTAGTAAACACTTTACCTTGTGTTCTATTTCTAAATGGTTAGAGCTGACAAACATGCTCTCCTGAGTCAGTGAATTACAAAATTTACTTTACTTTTACAAATTTAAAACAGACACTATGATAAGATACATTTCTATACGCTGCAACGAACCCTACTTATTCAACCCTAAGGATATCTCTGTCATAAGCTACCAAAAAAAATTTCTGTCAAAATTTTAATACTAAATATCTTTATGTCTTTACTACACATAGCAGCAATTCTTAGGAAAATCATTAAATATAAATAAGTCCAGAATTTATATATATCAATTGATATATGTTTTATATCATAATAATATTAATCACCTGCAAAGTTATGACTTCAGTTAGGCTTTGAGCACACCATCTTTTGTTTGCTAGCTAACTTCTCCCAAAACAATATTCAGTTTTCCTTTTTACAACAGGTCTTCAGTTCACACTCAAATCACGATTGTACATCTACAGTGAGACGTGGAGGACAGAGGAGCAGGTATAGTTCAAAATGCCTCCTATGGAATGTGGTCTTAGAATATGGCCTAGATCTGTTCAATTAAAATTAAACTTACAACGTCATGGACCAAATAATTTCATTTAATTTATACTCATCTGCTCAGCTATTCCTCCTGTAAAACTTAATGAAATGACACATCCTTCTAAAGTACTAGTTAGTATGTTTATACATGATAACATAGACACCATGATTGATAGATAGATAGATAGATAGATAAATAGATAGACGAATATAGAAAAGTTTATTGTCATAACATAAGATAGATCTTTTATTTCACCGAAAGCATCAAAAATAGAAAAGAAGCAAGTGAAAGCTGTTCCAGATTCTAGTCCTATTCTACTTTAAGAAGAAGTATAATTATGTAGTCAAAGGTCAGACATATGAGGAGAAGTGTTAGTAAACAGATCTATTCTTACTAGGAGTATTTGTATTCCACGTTGCTCATTAGCAACATAAATTTCATATATTCTTTGCAATCATTTAAATATAACTTGTATGATGCTTTTCTTCGATAATAACTTAGTTTTATGTAGTTTTAAGAAGATGCAGTCCCTAAGAAATCATCAATATCACATATCAAACAGAACAAAGGAAAGCCAATGTATTGCAATTACCATTTCCAGTGACCTCACAGATCTTATTTGTAAGTAGTGTTCAGTGAAAATCACTGGTGAAAAAAAAAGAAAATCACTGGTGAAATTTCATCAAAGAACTAAAAATATATCTTTTCTGAATATAAACTTCAAGAAAATAAAAAAGAGAGAAAAGCATGTGTTGAATATGAGAACAGAAAATTTAAATGTAGAAACGACTTTTTATTTGGAATTACCAATATCTTTACTCCCAAAGGAAGTAAGGGACCACCTGATAGAACTCTGATCAGTTGGGATTTATAGAATATTGGAATTGATCTTTGTATTGTCATTTTGTTGCTTCCTCCTTGAATCCTATTATTTCATTGCCCATTTCCAACCATTCTGCTTAAATCCTGCCAGATTCACATTCCTAAAATACCAGTGGGGCATACTGGAAATAGTTTTGGAAGCAAAAAGACATTGTTTGAAAATGTAGTTCTAGCACTTGTTACATCTGTGGTTTTAATAAATCACTGAATATCTGAACCTCAGATTCATTCATGTGTAAAATAAAGATAACATGTAAAATAAGGTTCATTTTATTGCACAGCTATTCCAATTTTAGACATAAATAAGTGTAAATCATCTAGCACACAGGAAACACTGTCATTGCTGATAGAATGGTGACAATGACGGTGGTCATGATGAAAAGAGGCACAAATGTTCCATCTCCTCTCAGAAACTTGCAATTGCCTCCATTGTATGATATATAAGGACAAAATTATCATGTGAATTTTAAGATGCTTCACAAATAGGCCCTAACAATAGAGTCCAATGTCTCTTATTCATGAAGGTGTATTTTTTTGCACCAATCAGGTGAATTACTGACCTTTATTCTGTGCTATATGCTAATTCATGCTTCAAACTCTTTATGCCAGTTACTTCTACAAAGAAGATTATTCCTCTTGCTTTCAGCAACCATCCAATTTTGTCGATTTTTCCAGAAAGCTCAGGAGGTTGAACCTCTTTATCAGAGGCTCTCAAATTACTTGCACTAACATCCTTGCTAACAAGGGAATTTTGAAGGTCATGGCATTATGAAAGAATTCAGCTGACCTTGTAAAATCAAATCAGAGATATGATACTTCTTCAAATAAAGGAAGTCTAAAATTATTTTTAAGAATTAAAGTTATTATCTTTGTGATTCTAATAATTATATGAAAGATTCGTAAGTTATTTTGAGGCCACACGCATGTGAGGTCCAAGAGTCTATGTCCCAATGATTAAATATTTAGTAGATACTAGGATAATACATGAAGAATGTAAAAGACAGGCACTAAAATGATCTGTTATTTCACAAGAATACATCACCTTTTGGAAAATAAAGTTGTTATCATAAAGCATTTTTCTAAATCCATTCACACAAGTCACACAAAACTTATACAAGTATTATATCACTAATTCATCAATATTTCTTTTCAACTCAATGCTTCCATGAAAATATGGGGAAAGTTAGAATTCTAGAGTATTTAATGTACCTGTAAGAATATTTATTGATAAAAAAATGATTTATCAACAAAACATTTACTCAAAAGTTATGATACCCTTTTTCATACACACACAAAAGATTAGCAAAGATATATTCACATGATTTTTGAAAGCAGAAAAACTGGAATTGATGCAAACAAAAATATCAAGAAATATTATATATTTCTATGTCATTTATTACTTACGTATTTCTAATTATGTCTTTTGCTTTACGGATAAGTTCCTTATATTTATATTTAATAGACTTACCTGCTTGACATTCATTTGACAATTTCCTTTCCTTTAGAACTTTCCTCTCCTTTGCAGAAAACATAAGCAAATCCTCCCCAATGGTTTGTAGATTTTTCTTCTTCAGCCTTATAATTTAATTCTATGTATTTAAATATCAATTTCCTTTGTATTATGTACACAATTTGATTAGTGCATTCTGTGTCTATCTCCTCCACACCATGTGGGTAACTTATATAAAGGAGTCAGTGTGAGCGCTATCTTTGAAGTATACTTTCCTGATAACAATGATAGAAATTCAGCATGATGACTCCTAAGATAAAAAGAGCCCGAAGTGCATGAGGCATACAGAGGAGGGTTTGCGGAACAATTTCACTTTTCTTTTCACTGTAAAAATGTAGATTACTTCAAACACAACAACTAATCATACTCATTTGGAGCTACAGGACAAGGTTATAATATCAACATATTTTATTACTTATACATTTAGAGTTGAAATTCTTACCTGAGTTTTGTTTAGTATACAGTTATTTTTTTAAAGACAGGAAATGTATGACAAGTTATCAGGGTAAATTATACCCACAGTGGAAAAAAAATGGAAAGGGAAGGGAAGAAATCAAGTCCACTTTAAAAAAGAAACTTCAAATCCATCAGCTTCCAGACCTACAGTAGTTTTTCTTTGCATTTTGTAAGCAACTGTCTTTCTCTTTGCTCTGAGAACAATCCATGCTCTGCCCCAGCAGGAAAGTATACAAATTAAATAGGAAACCACAAGGTTATTAGGCACTCTTACCCTCTGGTTTTCTGGGCTGCTCCACGTCTCAGCTGCAGCCACATGTGTAAACAACAGAATTTCCTGCACCCTCTGCTCAGCTGTACGGCTCTGGGGTCCTGGCCAACAGGATTATTTCCAGCATTCAGGGCACTCTACACTAACTCAGAAAGGACTCTCATTGGTTGTGAAGTTTTATCAATACCATAACACCCTCTCTGGATTGCAAGTGAGCTATCATTTTCAACGTCCCCTGAGTATGATTCTCCAGAGCTTTCCATACAACCCACTTGAAACAATGTTATGTCCGATCAGTGAGAAGAAAGAACACACCACGCCCATCCACGAGTGTACTTAGTGTTTATGCATAATAGTGTAACTTTTAATAATAACAGGAAAAATTAAAACAGCAAACAAATAAAAATAACGAGTAAAATACTTATCCATAAAATATTCAAAGACAAATTAGACTACAGATCACAGAAACAATAGAAAATATTATCTGTCCAATCTGATTTGTATTAAATTGCCGCAGAAAAGAAAACATATATAATAAAATATTTGAGTACATGTATTATGAAGCAAAAACTGAATGCCGAAACCCTTGATCCCAGTCACATTGCAGGAACTGGGAGCTGCCGTCTCCAGGGCTGGCGAGAGCTCCATGGTCCCTTCCCCTGGGGAAAAAGGAAATGGAGCTGATTTCCAGTGACACCACTCAGCTGTCAGGAAATGTTCTGAAGAAGGGATGGTGACAAGTCACAGAAAAGGAATGTCTCTGGTTGAAACTAACAGCACAAAATGCTCAAAGACAGAAAAGGACGGAATACATAAGCTTTTTCTGCATCTTTCTCTAATTTGGAGGCTTATTCTTGGTTAAATAACGTTTTATCATGTTAATATTTCAACTTAGCAACATAACTTCCTGATGCAATGGAAAATGTGACCATCCTCTACTAACCTTCTGAGGTAAATGTAAGCATGATTCTTCTCTATATTTGAATTCTCGCTCTTGTCTGGAATTTCTCCAGGAAATGTCAAATACCATAAATTCTTCAGCCAATTCCACTTACGACAATGAAATAATTCTTTCTCCTCCCTCCCTTCCTTCCCTCCTTCCTTTCTTTAAGGGAGACAAAGAGTTTTTATCCTTTACTTTTTAAATATGTATTTATTTATTTTTAATTATTATGAGTACATATTAGTTGTACATTTTTATAGGTGCATGTGATGTTTTGATGCAGTGTGCAGTAATCAAATCATGGCAAGTGGAGTTTCCAACACTTTAGTCATTCAACATTTCTTTGCATCAGGAGCATTATAATTCTATACTTTTGATTATTTTAACATATATCCCAACTTATTTTTTCTTATAGTCACTGTGTTGTGATATCACCTATTCGTTCTAATTTTTAACTATATTTTGCACCCACTATCCCTGCTTTATCCTCCCTTCCTAAAACCCTTCCCTACTATCTGTTTCCATGTGATCAACTAATTCTCGTATTTAGTTTCTACATACAAGTGAGACTATGCAAGATATGACTTTCTGTTCTTGGTTTATTTCATTTAACATAATATTATCCAGTTCAACCCATGTTGTTGCAAATGACAGGACTTCATTTTTTGAGGCTATATGACATTTCATGTGTATTACATATTGCAATTTTTTTTATCCATTCATCTGTTGATGGACACTTAGATTGAACCCACATCTTGGCTGTTATAAATAGTGCTATTATAAATATGGGAGTGCAGATAATCTTTTCAGTATACTGAATTCTCCTCCTTTGGATATATACCCAACAGTGGGATTGCTGGGTCAATGGTTGTTCTTTGAGGATCCTTCATCCTGTTTTCCATAGAGGTTGGACTAATGTACATGCCCACCAGTAGTGTATGAGAGTTGTCCTTTTCCACATCCTCTCCAGCACTTATTATTGCCTGCCTTTTTGGTGAAAGCCATTTTAGCTGGAGTGAGGTGATAGCTCATTACAGTTTTGATTTACAT
Source organism: Loris lydekkerianus (assembly GCA_963574355.1). Taxonomy (NCBI): domain Eukaryota; kingdom Metazoa; phylum Chordata; class Mammalia; order Primates; family Lorisidae; genus Loris; species Loris lydekkerianus. The sequence continues at coordinate 5,905 of CAUYPK010100074.1, read as the reverse complement.
TTCTCTGATGACTAATGATGTTGAGCATTTTTTCATATACCTATTGGCCCTCTGTAAGTCTTCTTTTGAGAAATGTTTATTCAGATACTCTGCCCATTTGCTTAATTTTGTCTTGGTGGCCCGTGCTGTAGTATTACTACTCAAGAAATCTCTGCCAAGACCAATGTCCTGAAGAGTTTTCCTAGTGTTTTCTTTTAGTAGTTTCATAGTTGCAGATCTTAGATTTCAGTTGTTAATCCATTTTGATTTGATTTTTGTATGTGGGCAGATAAAGGTCTTGTTTCATTCTTCTCCATTTGGGTATTCAGTATTCCTAGCACCATTCATTAAAGAGACTATACTTTCTCCACTGTGTCTTCTTGGACTTTTGTCAAAAATAAGTTCACTATGCATGTGGGGATTTATTTCTGGGTACTCTTCTGTTCCATTGGTCTATGTGTCTATTTCTGTGCAGTACCAAGCTGTTTGGGTTACAATAGCTCTGCAGTATAATTTGAAGTTGGGTAATGTGATTCCTCCAGTTTAGTTCTTTATGCCAGGATGGTGTGAGCTATTGAAGGTCTTTTGTGGTTCCATATAATTTTTAGGATTTTTAAATTCTATTTCTGTAAAGAATGCCACTATTAATTTGATGAGAATTGCAATGCATCTGTAGATTGCTTTGGATAGTATGAACATTTTAACAATATTGATTCTTTCAATCTATAAGCATGGAATAGCCTTCTATTTTTTTGTGCTCTCTTCAACTTACTCATCAATGTTTTATAATTTCTTTATGGAGATCCTCATCTCATTGGTTAAGTTTATTACTAGGTATTTTATTTTATTTGTTGTTATTACAAATGGGGTTATTTTTTGGTTTCTATTTCAGATTGTTTATTGTTAGCATATAGAAATGCTACTGATTTTTGCATGAGTTTGTATCCTACGACTTCACTACATTTGTGTATCAATTCTAGTGGTTTGTGGGTTTTTTCTCTATATATAAGATTATATCATCAATAAACAAAAATAATTTTACTACCTCCTTTCCAATTTGGATGCTCCTTATTTCTTTCTCCTGTCTGATTTCTCTAGCTAGAATTTCCAGTACTATGTTAAATAACAGTGGTGAAAGTATCTTGTTCTAGATCTTAGGAAAAAGGCTTTCAGTTTCCACATTTACTATAGTATGATACCAGTTATGGGTTTGTGATAAATGGCTTTTACTGGGCTAAGTTCCTTCCATACTCACTGTTTTCAGGGGTTATTTCATGAAAGTATGTTAATTTATTGAATGCTTTTTCAGCATCAATTGAAATGATCATATGGTTTTTGTCTTTCATTCCATTGATACGATGTATCATATCAGTTGATTTTAATATGTGGAACCATCCTGGCATCTCTGAGATGAATCCCATTTGATTATAATAAATAATCTTTTTAATGTGTTACTGAATAAGGTTTGCTAGCATTAATATTTTGTTAAGGATTTTTGCATCTATGTTCATCAGAGGTATTGGCCTATAGTTTTCTTTTTTATTGTGTCTTCATCTGATTTTGGTATCATGGTGATTCAGGCCTTATTAAATGAGTTTTTAAGTATTCCCTCCTCTTTAGTTTTTTGGACTAGTTTATCTATGGTCAGCATTAGTTCTTTGAAGTAGAATTCTGTGCAGTAGAATACAGCAGTGAAACCATCAGATCATGAACTTTTTAATTGCAGACATGTTGCTTCTATCGAATTACTTGTGATTGATTTATTCAGAATTTGTGAATCTTCCTGGTTCAACATCAGTAGGTTGTTTGTGTCAGTAAATTGGAAAACCTAAGAGAAATGAATAAAACAATACTACATTTTCCCTGTGGATTCTGCTGTTTACCTACCCAGTATCATTTCCCACCTTTCTCCCTATAAAAATAATTTGGGGGGAGAAATAATATAGTCAATTTTTTTTAAAGCCTCTCTTACCAAACCTCCACTACAAATATACCTGGCTATGTGGACAGTTCTGCCAAGGACATATAAGAGAGAGCTGAGTGCATTTTTAGAAAAGTCTTGTCTTTCTTCCTTATGTGGACACTGGTCCATTTCACTTCTTTCCTCTTTTTGCTTCTTTGACAGAGAAACCATACTTAAATGATCATGAGGTCCTAACTTCATGACTCAAATGGAAGCCACATATTGCTGACAAACCGGGGATATATGATTGGCCTTAGCCAGACTTTCTGTGATGGGAGGAAAAAACAATTTAATCTGGTTAAGCCGCTATCATCATTTCTCCTGTGGCCATATTTATTAGATTGGGAACCCAAGGCCAATGAAAAGTTGTAACAGTATCTCCCTGGAGAATAATGGGAAATAAATATTAATTAAAACTGATTTTATCCTAAATCTTAATTGGAGGTTCAGAATTCATAAAATTGAAAACTCCTGAGGCAACTATTATCTGATTTTATATCTATTTCTCACCATTTCTGTGAGGGGATTCCTGATTCCCAACAAAACGGTTAATGCTGCAGCCAAAGGCTATACTCATGCACTTATTTACATGTCTATTTCCTCAACAAACCATGAATTTATTTTTTAAACTTTTTATTTCAAATTAATATGAAGATACAAAATTTTAGGTTACATTGTTCTCACTTAAGAAGATAATACTGTATTTGAATTTTTTGCAAATATGCAAATAACAGGTAAGTGAATGAAAGTATGAAATGGATGAATAGATGTTCTAAAAAGCAATGAAGGAATCTAAAACAATGAGAATATCTCAGAATTTGAGAAGTTGCAGAGAAACTAAGTTACAAAAATATACCTTGAAAACATTGAATAAGCTCATGGTGATTTAAAAATTCTACTAAAATTATTTTATACTTTGAAAGAATTAATAGTGCCACCATCATAAATTTAAGTGCCTATCATGTCAAAGTAAGGTATGTGTGTGTGTGTATGTGTGTGTGTGTGTGTGTGTGTGTGTGTATAGAATTTTCTATTGACCTTAGAACTATTTGAATTCAATGTAAACAGACAGCCTTCACAATGGGAAAAGACATTTGTAGATTATGCTTTGGACAAAGGTCTGATAACTAGAGTCCACAGAGAGCTCAAAATAATCAATAAGGAAAAAAAAAAAACCATTTCTATGTGGGCAAGAGACTTGAACAGAAACTTCTTTGAAGAAGACAGGCACATGGCTTACAAACACATGAAAAAATGCTCACCATCTTTAATCATCAGAGAAATGCAAATAAAAACCACTTTGAGATATCATCTAACTCCAGTAAGATTAGCCCACATCACAAAATCCCCAAACTACAGATGCTGGCATGGATGTGGAGAGAAGGGAACACTGCTACACTTCTGGTGGGAATGCAAGCTAATACACCCTTTTTGGAAAGAAGTTTGGAGAATACTCAAAAAACTAAAAGTGGACCTACCATTTGATCCTGCGTTTCTTCTACCCAGATGATCAAAAATCATTTTACAACAAAGTCATTTTTACCAGAATGTTTATTGCAGCCCAATTCTTTTTTTTTTTTTTTTTTTTTTTTTGAGACAGATTGTCAAAGTGTTGCCCTGGGTAGAGTGCCATGGCATCACAGCTCACAGAAACCTCAAATTCTTGGGTTTAAGTGATTCTCTTGTCTCAGCTTCCCAAGTAGCTAGGACTACAGGCATCTACTGCAACGTCCAGCTATTTTTCGGTTGTAGTTGTCATTGTTGTTTGGCAGGCCTGGGCTGGATTCAAACCTACAACCTCCAGTGTATGTGGCTGGCGCCCTAGCCACTGAACTACAGGCACTGAGCCAGCTGCCCAATTCATAATTGCCAAGTCATGGAAGCAGCCCAAGTGCCTATTGACCTATGAATGGATTAACAAATTGTAGTATATGTACACCATGGAATACTATGCAGCCATAAAAAATGGAGACTTCACATCTTTTATGTTTACCTGGATGGAGCTGGAACATATTCTTCTTAGTAAAGTATCTCAAGAATGGAAAAAAAATGTATCCCATACATTTAATCCTGCTATGAAATCAGTATATAATCACCTACACAGTCATAGGACTGGTAAAACATAACTATAGTCCAGAAAGAAGGAGGGAAGAAGAAAGAGAGGGAAGGGGAAGGAGGGAGGTGAGGAGGATGGAGGGTATTTGGAGGGATACAACCTAATTTGCATAATGCAATGACACATTTCTATAGTATTAAGATAGATACAAATGTTTTTGCCACAATAAATAAGTAAGCAAGGAGACAGATATGTTAATCAGTTAGATGTAAGCATTCCACGTTGTATATCAAATCAGCACATTGGATCCTATAAATACATTAATGTACACAGTTATGATTTAATAAAGAAATTTTAAAAATCAACTGCTACAATTTCAATGGCTTTAACAATATTTACAGAATTATTCAAAAGCAACATATAACTGTGTCATTAACTAAAAATTTCTTGTAAGAAAGCATTTTGATTGAAATGAACTAGGTAAGTTATAATCACAGATTGGAAACATGCATTCATGAAAATAGGGTGTACAGTTGTGTTGTTACAAGTGCATCCTTCATTAATCAAGCAAGACCAGCTAGGAGGCTACTACCTTTTAAAAAAATTGGTTTGTGGCAACCCACGCGTGTCAGTCACATAAAGCCAAATGACAATATGTGAAACTTATATCATTCTAAAAAATATTTTCTTTCCTCTTACTATTTTGAAAATATAAATTATCATCTCTTGATGTCCAGAATTTCTTAACAAACACAAATCATGTATTTTCCACACAATGTCTAAGCTGTAACACAAAACCAACTATATCCATATTTTGTCAATTAAAGGCAAAGAGAAGAAAAATGTACTTAAGAAAAACAAATCTAATCTACAATATCTAACACACTGAAAAAAGAAGAGGTCTTCCATAAATCGGCTGGAGGCTTCATCTGGAAGGACAGAAATTTCAACCAAACTACACTCTTCTCTCAATTTATAAGTATTGTTTCCAAAATTATATAAAATCTTGAGTTCTGTCACCAATACTGCTAAATGGCTATAACATGAAATACTAGTTGAAATATCTTACATAAATGAATTCTTGGTTTTTGTTATCAATTCTGGGAATAAAAAAAGATAAAGAACAAATAGATAATCTATTTTTCAAGACCCAGGAAGATGATTTACCAAACACTATCCCATTGCCAACAATGAAATAGGACGACAATATTTAATTTGCTACCTTAAAGCCAGTTGTATTTATATGCTGGCTACTGACTTCATAGTCACAATGAACGTGCCTCACAGGTCTTACTTATTTTTTGATTTCTCAATGCATTGTTCTCACAGCCAGAGCCTCTCCAGGGTAGGTATTCAATGAATTAGTGAAAGAAAATTTGTTGTATCAGACTGTTGTTATATCTCAGATTATAATCATGATATGTCAGAAACTTCAGAGTGGGCATAAGTAAATTTATTTTCATCTTCATGCATTTTATTTTATTTTTATCTATAAGGAGAAATAGAGAAAAATTACAGTGAACTTTTAAAAACACAGATGAAAGGATGAAGTGAACACAACATTATTACAACTTCAAATTCTCCCTACTTTAGGACAATGATTCTCAAGAAGTCCATGCAATATACCATTTATCTTTCACTTGTCTTTACATAAAATATATCCGTTGAACAACTTCAAAAAAAAGAAAAAGAAGAAGAAAAGGAAGAAGGAGAACTTGGTGTCAGGCAGACCTGAGTTCTGGCATCAATTATAGGTTGTTTCAAAGGTTTTGTCCGTTTTAATGTCATGTGTTTTTGTAGCTCCATATCTCAATAAATATTTATTCTACTGTGTCGTGGTATATACTGATCAATGGAGAATTTTGTACTCTATACATTGATGCTGTTCATTTTTTTCTACTTTTAAT